>WNWK01013343.1:0-55737 GCA_009830355.1 Cherax destructor
ACTATATATAAAGTCCCTTGTTATGCAGAGCATTTAGGGCAAATTAGGTCCTTGTTCCAGGATGCGACCCACACCAGTCGACTAACTCCCAGGTACCCATTTTACTGATGGGTGAACATAGACAACCGGTGTAAAGAAACACGCCCAATGGTTCTACCCGAGCTAGGAATCGAATGCAGACCCTCGCCTTGTGAAGCGAGAGCTATAGCGATCAGGCCACGGGGCACCACCAGGTCGAGTTATCAATCCAGTTTACACTAGAAGAAGTCAACAACACTCTTCCTTTCCTTGATGTTCTTCTCTGCAAAGCTGACCATGAACTTCGTTTTAAAGTCTATCGAAAACCTATCAACCAACACGATCTTTTCCACTTCCACTCTCACCACGACACCAAAACTAAACGTGGTTTAATTATAGGCTTTTTCCGGATCGCGCACTCAAAATCTGCAGCAGTGAGTTCCTTGAGGAAGAATGCTCCCTTATTGAACAAGTTTTTTCTAAACTTCACTATCCTCATCACTTCATTAGAGACTGCAGACGACGGGCATTAAACATCTTCAACACACCCAGAGAAGACACAGCCGAGAAGAGATACATAGTCCTCCCCACCAACTCCATTGCCAAACACGTTTCCAACATTTTTTCCAATACCTCATTCCGAGTATCCACCTCCACATCCACCACCATCAAGGACATTACCAGTAACAGACAGGACAAGTTTTAATCCACTGCAGGGCTATACACAATCCCTTGTAATGACTGCAGCAAATTATACATCGGCGAAACATCCAGAGACCTCCAAACACGTATTTTAGAACACCAGTACGCAGGCAGATCTGACGACTCAAGGAATGCCTGTGTTCAACACCGAAATTCACACAACCATTTAATCAACTACAGAAACGCAAGACTCATCGCCAGAGAAGACAACACTCAATACCGAAGAATCCTGGAATCATCACTTATCTGCATATCCAACAACTTCAACCAGAACAACGGCTTCTACAACATGGTTGAACCTATTGCCAAGAAACTTTCCATATGATGATAGTTCTATTCAAGATTGATGGACTGACAACATCGACTCAAGATTGAGGGACTGACCACCTCAAACTTCTCCTGTGGTGACCTGTACTTAGCTCAGTGAGGAGGTGTCTAGTGTACTCTCTGTGGACTGAACCATCTTTGCTCTGTGAAGACTTTTCTACTGTGCTTCCGTTCTTAGCTACCTGAGATTGGATGATGGCTTCCCTCGGCTACGAGCAGCTATATCTCCAAATGAAGGCGGAATTAACGGAAGCTAGAAGAAAAATTCAACGATTGAAGGGTATATGCAAGGATTATCCCCAGAACAATGTCGTAGATGATCAGAATAACGAATGGATGCTAGTCGGATCTGAAGGGACGAAGCTGAAGTTGAAGAAGGTCTAGGAGACTGCTGTGAAAACCAGCAACTCTTTTTCCTTGTTATCAGACGAATGTGAAGACATCCTAGCAAAGACCATCTCTACAAAGACCGTCGAGAACGTCATGCACACCGCCAGTCGAGGTAAGAACATTGTTTTAGTTGGGGATAGTCAGATTAGGTTTATGGATAGGGAATTTTGTCTAAAGGATAGGAACAGGAGGCAGAGGGTATGTTATCCAGGGGCTGAGATGAAGGATATTGTTAGCCATCTGGACGACATCATGAGAGGAAATGGGAGCAATCCTATTATCTGTCTTAGTGCTGGAGGCAACGATGTTGGCAGATGTAGGAGTGAGGAGCTGATTAGCAGCTATAAATAACAAAAAAGGCACAATACCGTGTCTGGAACAATACACACACAACCCGCACATATAAAAAGAGAGGAGTTTACGACGACGTTTCGGCCCGACTTGGACCATTTACAAAGTTACACTAACACACAGAACAGGTGGAAGGGGTATTTATAGGCAGGCAGACAGGGGAGGGTACAAGAGAGTGGGGTAAAAATGGAGGTGGTAGTAGAAGTGGTAGTAGTAGTGGTAGTGGAGTCAGTCATATTCTAGGAAAGGAGCACTGCAATGAAGCTGGCGGCCCGCATGGGTAGGACGAGAACAAAGAGGGAGGAAAAGGCGATTAAAATAAAGAAGGACAAATACAAGGCAAAAGAAAAGAAAGAAAAGAAAAGAAAACCCATGGAGAAAAAGGAGAAGGGGGAAGAGATGAAAGGGGAAGGAATCAGGTTAAGTCACGGGTGTTCTGAAGTTTGGAGCATATAACAATGTAATGGGAGAGGAAAGCATCAACAGAGACAAAGCCAGGGCTAAGATTCATACAGGGAAAGTTGTGTATAAGGGAGGATTCAACTAGGCGGCGACTATGAAAGTTGGACGTAGGGTAGGCAGTTTTAGCAGAAGACCAATCAATAGGATGACTGTGATCTCTGACATGACAGAAAAGAGCATTATTAGTGTCGGCAAGCCTAACACTATTTTTGTGCTCCCTGAGTCTGTCAGAAAGAGACCGGCCAGTTTCTCCGAAGTACTGAAGAGGACAGGAGGAGCAAGAAATAGAGTAGACACCAGGAGAATCTGTAGAGGGAGGGGAGGTATGAACTAGATTAGTGCGAAGAGTGTTAGTCTGACGAAAGGTAGTTTGATGTCTAAGGAACGGCGAGGTTGCTGAGATTAGAAAGACCAGAGATGTAGGGAAGGCAGAGGACTGGAGAGTTCCCAGGAGTAGAGGGTTTAGGAGAGAAGAAAGTCCGTTTGGCACGAGAAAGCAGAGTCTATGAAATGGGAAGGGTAGCCAAGGCAAGAATTTCATAGGCGGGAATTTCATTTCATAGACTCTGCTTTCTCTCGTGCCAAACGGACTTTCTTCTCTCCTAAACCCTCTACTCCTGGGAACTCTCCAGTCCTCTGCCTTCCCTACATCTCTGGTCTCTCTAATCTCAGCAACTCTCTCCGTTCCTTAGACATCAAACTTACCTTTCGTCAGACTAACACTCTTCTACTACCACCTCCATTTTTACCCCACTCTCTTGTACCCTCCCCTGTCTGACTGCCTATAAATACCCCTTCCACCTGTTCTGTGTGTTAGTGTGACTTTGTAAATGGTCCAAGTCGGGCCGAAACGTCGTCGTAAACTCCTCTCTTTTCATATGTGCGGGTTGTGTGTGTATAGCAGCTATAGGTCAGCAATAGACAGAATTAGGAAGAAGGGTGGGAACCCTGTCATATTTGGTATTTTGCCAAGGAGAGGAGTTGGAAATGAATGGTTGTCCAGGGCAATTGGTGTCAATTGCCGGCTGGACAAATACTGTAAGGAAAATGCAGTAACATTCATTGACAACTGGGACCTCTTCTATGGCAGAAATGACATGTATGCCAGGGATGGGGTTCACTTATCTAGGTCTGGGGTGGAGGCACTGGCAACTGCAGTAGAGGGAGCTGTTAGGGCTTTAAACTAGAAAAAGTTAGTGGTATGGGTTATGGGGGGAAAACAGTGAAGTCACAGTGTAGTAATATAAATTCTAGAGGAACTAGTAATAGACAGAATAAGGTGGATATTGGAAAGCCAGTGGCACTAGGTGACAAGGACAGTAATAGGTATAGTGGAATAACAGAAATGAGCAGGAAGGGTAAAGAGAAAGGAGGGTCTTTAAGTGTATATTACACCAATAGTTGTAGTAATATTGATGTTTTTGCAATAACTGAGACATGGTTTAATATGAAAAATCGGGACATGCCTGCCGAATGTCACATTCAGGGTTTTAAATTGTTCCAAGTAGACAGAAGTATCGGGAAGGGGGATGGGGTGGCACTCTATGTCCGTGATCATTTAAATTGTTGCATGAAAATGGGTATAAAGTCTGAAATAACACATACAGAGTCTGTCTGGATAGAATTTTCAGAGGGGTGTTGTGAGGGAAAAGTCCATAGATAGGAGTAATGAAAGTGTGAAGGTATGTATAGTGATAGTTGAATGGTAGTCTGCTTGTTGAGGTGGGGTGAGTGTCTAGCTCCCACTATACCCCCCCGTTTTCCACCCGGTGAGAGGTGTAATGCTAGGCTCCGACCGCAGGTTAAATCACTCGACTGACCACGCCCGAACTCACTGTAAGTACTTCACAGCTACTCTTATGTTAGAGCTTCACTCATTAATTTGTTTTGGGATTCACTCATTTTAGCAACATTAACTTCTGCTCTGCCCTGCCTTGGCTTTTGGTAAAGTTATTTGTTACAGTTTCACCATTTCTTTTAAAGGCCTTAGGCCTACTATGTGAATAAATACTAGAGTGGTGAGTAATTCTTTTAGTTTCTCCCACAGTCCTCTGTTTCCACATGGATCATCGGATTCAAGGCTGAGTGAGGGGCCGGCGTACTCACCAAGTGAGAAAGAGTCTTTACCACCAATTCTTCACTACGCCAGTAGTTCCAAAGTCTACATTCTAGAAACCCCGGCAACTGTACTTTACCAGGGGGCAACCTTTACCTGAGTCCCTGATACTTCGTTTGTGACATTATTGTGGATGTGGAAAACTGTTGGATTTCTGGGAGACATCCTTCAACAGAGTGGGAGTTAACCTTCATCGATGCACGAACAACACCACAGAGTCTAATATCGATTCATAGCTACAGTGTTAACAAGAACAACACAGTAATCTACGTCCATCTGTAAATACCTAGCTTTGGATCAGTGATATATTTTTGTTTTCATTTTTCTTAAGATAGGATAATTATAGTCATATTTACGTATTTATCTTTCCTCCGTAAGCCATGCGTGTCGTATGAGGCGACTAAAATGCCGGGAGCAATGGGCTAGTAACCCCTTCTCCTGTACACATTTACTAAAAAAGAGAAGAAGAAAAACTTTATAAAACTGGGTTGTTTCAATGTGCGTGGATGTAGTGCGGATGATAAGAAAGAGATGATTGCTGATGTAATGAATGAAAAGAAGTTGGATTTCCTGGCCCTAAGCGAAACAAAGCTGAAGGGGGTAGGCGAGTTCCAGTGGGGAGAAATAAATGGAATTAAGTCAGGAGTATCTGAGAGAGTTAGAGCTAAGGAAGGGGCAGCAATAATGTTGAAGGATCAGTTATGGAAGGAAAAGAGGGAATATAAATGTGCAAATTCAAGGATTATGTGGATTAAAATAAGGGTCGGATGCGAAAAGTGGGTCATAATAAGCGTGTATGCACCTGGAGAAGAGAGGAGTGTAGAGGAGAGAGAGGGATTTTGGGAGATGTTAAGCGAATGTATAGGAACTTTTGAACCAAGTGAGAGAGTAATTGTGGTAGGGGACCTAAATGCTAAAGTGGGAGAAACATGCAGAGAGGGTGTAGTAGGTAAATTTGGGGTGCCAGGTGTAAATGATAATGGGAGCCCTTTGATTGAACTTTGTATAGAAAGGGGTTTAGTTATAGGTAATACATATTTTAAGAAAAAGAGG
The DNA here is from genome assembly GCA_009830355.1 of Cherax destructor. Taxonomy (NCBI): domain Eukaryota; kingdom Metazoa; phylum Arthropoda; class Malacostraca; order Decapoda; family Parastacidae; genus Cherax; species Cherax destructor. The sequence continues at coordinate 5,420 of WNWK01013343.1, forward strand.
ATAAATAAGTATACAAGATATGATGTAGAACGTAAGGACAGTTGTTTGTTGGACTATGTATTGGTAGATAAAAGACTGTTGAGTAGACTTCAGGATGTACATGTTTATAGAGGGGCCACAGATATATCAGATCACTTTTTAGTTATAGCTACAGTGGGAGTAAAAGGTAGATGGGATACAAGGAAAATAGAATCAGTAAGTAAGAGAGAGGTGAAGGTTTATAAACTAAAAGAGGAGGCAGTTAGGGTAAGATATAAACAACTATTGGAGGATAGATGGGCTAGTGAGAGTGTAGGCAATGGGGTCGAAGATGTATGGGGTAGATTTAAAAATGTAGTGTTAGAGTGTTCAGCAGAAGTTTGTGGTTACAGGCGAGTGGGTGCGGGAGGGAAGAGGAGCGATTGGTGGAATGAAGATGTAAAGAGAGTAGTAAGGGAGAAAAAGTTAGCATATGAGAGGTTTTTACAAAGTAGAAGTGATGCAAGGAGGGAAGAGTATATGGAGAGAAAAAGAGACGTTAAGAGAGTGGTGAAGCAATGTAAAAGGAGAGCAAATGAGAGAGTGGGTGAGATGTTATCAGCAAATTTTGTTAAAAATAAGAAAAAGTTTTGGAATGAGATTAATAAGTTGAGGAAGCCTAGGGAACAAATGGATTTGACAGTTAAAAATAGGAGAGGAGAGTTATTAAATGGAGAGTTAGAGGTATCGGGAAGATGGAGGGAATATTTTGAGGAGTTGTTAAATGTTGATGAGGACAGGAAGCTGTGATTTCGTGTGTAGGGCAAGGAGGAATAACATCTTGTAGGAGTGTGGAAGAGCCAGTTGTGGGTGTAGAGGAAGTTCGTGAGGCAGTGGGTAGAATGAAAGGGGTAAGGCAGCTGGGATTGATGGGATAAAGATAGAAATGTTAAAAGCAGGTGGGGATATAGTTTTGGAGTGGTTGGTGCTATTATTTAATAAATGTATGGAAGAGGGTAAGGTACCTAGGGATTGGCAGAGAGCGTGTAGTGTTCCTTTGTATAAAGGCAAAGGGGACAAAAGAGAGTGCAAAAATTATAGTGGAATAAGTCTGTTGAGTGTACCTGGTAAAGTGTATGGTAGAGTTAATATTGAAAGAATTAAGAGTAAGACAGAAAGCAGGATAGCAGATGAACAAGGGGGCTTTAGGAAAGGTAGGGGGTGTGTAGACCAAGTGTTTACAGTGAAACATATAGGTGAACAGTATTTGGATAAGGGTAAAGATGTTTTTGTGGCATTTATGAATTTGGAAAAGGCGTATGATAGGGTAGATAGGGGAGCAATGTGGCAGATGTTGCAGGTGTATGGAATAGGAGGTAGGTTACTGAAAGCAGTGAAGAGTTTTTATGAGGATAGTGAGGCTCAGGTTAGAGTGTGTAGGGGGAAAGGGGACTATTTCCCAGTAAAAGTGGGCCTTAGACAAGGATGTGTGATGTCACTGTGGTTGTTCAATATATTTATAGATGGGGTTGTAAGAGAAGTGAATGCGAGGGTCTTGGCAAGAGGTGTGGGGCTAAAAGATAAAGAAGCAAATACAAAGTGGGAGTTGTCACAGTTGCTTTTTGCTGATGACACTGTGCTTTTGGGAGATTCTGAAGAGTAGTTGCAGAGGTTGGTGGATGAATTTGGTAGGGTGTGTAAAAGAAGAAAATTGAAAGTGAATATAGGAAAGAGTAAGGTGATGAGGATAACAAAAAGAATAGGTGACGAAAGATTGGATATCAGATTGGAGGGAGAGAGTATGGAGGAGGTGAATGTATTCAGATATTTTGGAGTGGACGTGTCAGCAGATGGGTCTATGAAGGATGAGGTGAATCATAGAATTGATGAGGGGAAAAGGGTGAGTGGAGCACTTCGGAGTCTGTGGAGACAAAGAACTTTGTCCATGGAAGTAAAGAGGGGAATGTATGAGAGTATAGTTATACCAACACTCTTGTATGGGTGTGAAGCATGGGTGATGAATGTTGCAATGAGGAGAAGGCTGGAGGCAGTGGAGATGTCGTGTCTGAGGTCAATGTGTGGTGTGAATATAATGCAGAGAATTCGGAGTTTGGAAATTAGGAGGAGGTGCGGGATTAAAAAAACTATTGTCCAGAGAGCTGAGGAGGGGTTGTTGAGGTGGTTCAGACATGTAGAGAGAATGGAACGAGACAGAGTGACTTCGAGAGTGTATAAATCTGTAGTGGATTCAAGGTGGGGTAGGAGTCGGACTAGGAAAAGTTGAAGGGAGGGGGTAAAGGAAGTTTTGTGTGCGAGGGGCTTGGATTTCCAGCAAGCATGTGTGAGCGTATTTGATAGGAGTGAATGGAGACAAATGGTTTTTAATACTTGACGTGCTGTTGGAGTGTGAGCAAAATAACATTTATGAAGGGATTCAGGGAAACCGGCAGGCCGGACTTGAGTTCTGGAGATGGGAAGTACAGTGCCGGCACTCTGAAAGAGGGGTGTTAATGTTGCAGTTTTATAACTGTAGTGTAAAGCACCCCTCTGGCAAGACAGTGATGGAGTAAATGATGATGAAAGTTTTTCTTTTTCGGGCCACCCTGCCTTGGTGGGAATCGGCCGATGTGTTAATAAAAAATAAAATATTTACATTTCTTTCTATTAAAATAGTGTTTATTGTTATTATTGTCTTTTTCTATTATACTTTTCCTAAGAAGATTGGCCACAACCTTCACAGGTGTGAAAAATTGATTTTAGGAGTGATTTACCGTCCTCGAAACTTAGATAGGGAACAAGGGAGACTACTTTGGGAGGAAATTGTTAAGGCCACAAGGCACGATAACGTAGTAATTCTAGGGGACTTTAACTTTAGTCAGATTGATTGGAATTTATTGACAGGGAATTTAGAATCTAACGACTTTTTAGAAGTAGTTCAGGATTGCTTTTTGAAGCAGTTTGTAACAGAACCTACAAGGGGAAATATCCTACTTGACTTGGTACTGGCAAGCAAGGAAACCCTTGTTAATAATTTAGAAATTTCAGAGGAACTTGGTTCAAGCGACCACAAGTCAATTACCTTTAGCATTGAATGGATGTATAATAGGGATAATTCAGTAATGGTCCCAGATTTTCGCTTAGCAGATTATAATAGACTTAGAGAACACTTATCAACTGTGGACTGGGGTAACAAAGAGAGGTATCAATATGACAGCTTTCTTAACACTATACATGCTGCTCAAAGAACATTTATCCCGTATAAAGAAATTAGATCAAGTAGAAATTACCCAAAATGGATGAATAATAGGCTCAAATATCTTTTACGGCAGAAGGAATTTATAGGCACATAAAAAGAGGTGAGGGTCATCTTATAAATCAATATACTGACATTAAGAGAAACGTTAATTAAAAAGGGGATAAGAAAAGCTAAACGGGACTATGAAATTAAAGTTGCTACGGATTCCAAAACTAACCCAAAAAGTTTTTTCCAGGTTTATAGAACAAAAGTTAGGGATAAGATAGGTCCCCTTAAAAATAACTCTGGGCATCTTACTGACAAGGAGAATGATATGTGTTCTATTTTTAATAATTATTTTCTCTCGGTTTTCACACAGGAAGACACTAATAATATCACAGTAATTATTTTTTACAGAGGCCCAGAAGATAAATTATGTTATATCACAGTCACTAGCAAAATGGTTATGAAACAATTAGACCGACTGAAACAAAATAAATTGCCGGGTCCTGATGAGTTTTTTGCAAGGGTTCTTAAGGAATGCAAAATGGAACTCTGTGAACCAATATCTAACATTTTTAATTTATCTCTTCAAACAGGTGTAGTGTCTGATATGTGGAAGATGGCTAATGTAATTCCTATTTTTAAAGCAGGGGACAAGTCACTACCATCAAATTACTGCCCAATAAGCCTGATCTCAATTGTAGGCAAATTACTAGAGTCACTTATAGCTGATATTATTAGAAGCCATCTAGATAACCATAATTTGATTAATGATACTCAGCATGGATTCATGAGGGGCCGTTCCTGCCTATCTAATTTATTAACCTTCTTCAGTAAAGCTTTTGAGGCTGTTGATCACGATAAAGAATTCGATATTATTTATTTAGACTTTAGTAAGGCTTTTAATAGAGTACCTCACCAGAGACTGTTAAAGAAAGTGGCAGCTCATGGCATTGGGCCTCTTTAAGGGGGCTCCTTGATGAGGTAAAGAGGCTATCGGTCTGAGGAATTGGACCTCTTGGTCTTTTTCCTCAGACCGAACCTAATTACCCCCCAATCCCCCCTCCCCGTACCGTGGTCCAATCCCATTCCGTTGAGGTTCTTGGCGGTGGTGTAGTTTGCCATGGAATCTGGATCGCCTGGGGATGTCCCGATCCCTCTCCGGTTTCCCGGTTTCCCGGGGGGGTGGCCTTGGGTATCTTTTGGGCGATGGGTGTATCTCTGGAGGCCACCTTTCGGATTCCGGGGGTGGTGGCCGAAGGCCGTATGCTTTGTGGCGGATATCTGGCCGCCCTCTCTTTTGTCCACCGAGGTGGCTCGATGGATGTGAGGTTGCTATCCCGGATTGCTGGTTTACTGGCATGAAGGGTAGGGTATGGCCTGGGTTCCATGCAGCATCTGCACTACTTGTGGTGTTGAGGTCCTCTTGGGCGTGGAGGGGGATTTACGCCCCTTTCATTCCTCCTAGGAGCTATTCCTTCACGTTCCCCCTTTTTTATTTTTTTTTATTTTTATTTTTTTTCTTCTTTCTTTTTTTCTTAAAAACAAAAGAAGAAGTAACTAACCATGGATGCCCTAATCTGTGAACCTACCCCCGGGCCCCTTGATACCGCACCTAGTTCTGACCCTACCTCATTAATGGACAACTCTTCGGACAACCCTAATACCCCTGTACCTCTTGCTGGTGCTGGTTCGTCACCTGCTTCAGGTACCAGGGACCCGACTTTCCCTTTCGATACATCTGACCTTCGCTATTCTTTAACCTTGATTCCGGCTTCTCCCTTAACAGTGCAGCAATTTTTGAATTGCCCGCCCGTCACACGTCGGACCACCCCCGGTCCCGCGCACAAACGACCACGACCCTCACATGACGATTCGACACTTCCTTCTCGTTCGTCTCAGAAACGACTAGCTCATCGCGCACTCCCCTTAGACACTTTGTTTCACACTACTCAATGGACAAAATTTTTTACTCTACGACCAACTTCTCCTAATACCTATCTTTCAGATCATAGTATTGGTAAAGCTCTGCTACGCCATGTTGGTAAAGATATCTCATTTCACGCTCTCAAGAGCGGCACTCGCATCATCAGGGTCCAGAATGCTGGCCAAGCTCGCGATCTTTCTCTTCTTACAACCATAGATACTGTTCCTGTTACTATTGACAAGTCATTTTACCCCACACCATTGTCCAACGTAATTTCCAGACATGTGGTGATGACATTTTAGAGCAGCTTGAGCTCCAAGAACTCCCTATCCTTAAAGTTGACACTTTTGTCCTCCCTGCCAATAAGCGAAGACACTATCCTTGCAATATAGCTCATTTAACGTTTGACTGCTGAGAACTTCCACCTTCGGTCTACATTGCAGGTCAACACTTACAAGTTAGTAAGGTGACCCCTACACCGCAGCAGTGTAGAAACTGCTGGTGTTTTGGTCATCCAGCGAAATATTGCAGGTCCATGGTCGAATGCCCAGTCTGTGGTGCTGATGACCATGCCAGTTCTTCTTGTACTCTACCTCCCTCTTGCCTTAACTGTCATGAGGCACATCCATCATATTCTCGCCGTTGTCAGGTTTGCCTGAATGAGCGGGAAATCTGTTGTCTCAAAGAGGCAGAAGGCTTCTCATATGCTATGGCTGTCTCTCATCTACGCCTTCAAGGGAGACTTCCCCGTATTTCCTATTCTCATATTGCTAAACGTCGCCCCGCTTCTGGGGTTCCAACTTCCAAGGCTTCCTCTGTGGTCGCCTCATCCTCAGTCACCCCTGTCTCGAATCCTTTTGATGTTCTTGGCTCCGAGGTCCCTACCTTGGCTTCCCATACTATCCACACTCCTTCCTCTACTCACTCGCACAGTTCTGAGTCTACACGTCCTCGTCCTTCACCTAAACCTCAGCGCCCCCCTTCTTCTCATAACCCGGCAAAAAATCCCTACTGCCAGGTTCTTTGCCTCTGACTAGTTCTATAACGTGTGTGGAGATTCATCCTCCTCCTCATACACTACCTTCATCCCCTGTCCCCTCCCAAGCCCCTTCGACAGTTTCCTCATCTATCTCCTCGCCCTCTACTTTAGTACAGTCTATAGACTCCCCGATCGTTGCTCACTCTTCTTCCATTTCTAATGTAGTCCCACATTCTGCATCTTTGACTTCCGAAACACTGGAAGCTATTGCAGAATATATTTCAGAGACTGGACTGATGATGGACACTACTTCACCTGAGGTTCCTCATCTCTCTTCTTCGTCTCAACCAGCCCTTCCTTCACAACGTCCTCCTCCTTCTCTGATTACAGGTCTTCCGCTGCCTCCACACGTGGACTTTTCTAACCCTAGTCCATAGATTCCTCTCACTTCCACTTATATCTTTCTCTCCATAAATCATGGCTTATTTGCAGTGGAATATCCGAGGCCTCAGGGGTAACCGGGGTGAGCTTCAGGTGTTGCTCTCCCAGTTTTCCCTGTTGGGGTCTGTTTACAAGAACCCAAATTACAATCCACTGTTATCAGGCCCTTTTCAGGCTATGATTTGTTATATTCATCGGATCCTTTTTCCGTTGGAACCTTTAACGAAAGTGCTCTTCTTATACGCACTGATGTTCCATACCATCAGCTCTATGTTCCTTCTTCCTTACATTACACCGCAGCCCGTATCCACTTGAATAAGTGGTATACACTCTGTTCTTTATATCTCTCCCCTTCGCGGGCATTGTCTTTCCCAGATGTTGATTTTCTGGTTTCTTCCTTACCGCCACCCCTTCTATTACTTGCCGATTTTAACACACACTATTTTCTCTGGGGAGGGTCGCACTGTGACTCCCGTGGCATTCAGTTGGAGGCATTTCTTGCTTCTCTTCCCGTCCATGTTTTAAATACGGGTACTCCTACCCATTTTGATCCTCGAACTCATTCTTTCTCCTGTATCGATCTCCCATCTGCTCTTCCTCAACAGTTCTTGACTTCACCTGGTCTGTCCTCCCGGACTTACATGACAGCGATCATTTCCCAATCATCCTTAAGTCCCCTTTGTTTTCTCCACCTCCTCATTGCCCACACTGGCAATTTGACCGGGCGAAATGGGACCTTTACGCACATCTTACTGCCTTAATGAGGTTCCTACCTCGTCCTCCATTGATGATGTTTTACATCTCTTTTCGTCCTCCATCTTCACAGCGGCTTCACATTCTATTCCCCAAACCTCGGGCAAGCATCCTCAGAAGTGCGTGCCTTGGTGGTCTCCTACTTGTGCTCGGGCAGTGCGTTTGAAACGCGCTGCATGGGGCAGGTATCGGTATAACAGAACCACAGAGAGACTCCTTGATTTTAAGCAGAAGAGAGCTATTGCTCGCCGTGTCATACGTGATGCTAAACGCACTTGCTGGCGAGATTACGTTTCTACTGTCACTTCGGCTTCTTCGATGAGTGCAGTCTGGAAGAAAGTGCGGAAATTAAGTGGTAAATTCTCCCCCGACCCGGCTCCTGTTCCTCAAGTCAAGAAAGGAACCTGGACAGTGGCTGGAATGCATGGGACAAAGCTAAGGGTCAAGAGGACGGGTGGAGAGGTAGAAACAACGAAGATCCAGGAGAATGTTATGGAAATATCGAACCATTCTCCGTCCTACCCGATGAATGTAAGTCGACTATTAGGAACATCACCACGAACGACACCAAATAAGATTAGAACATTGTTCTTGTTGGGGATAGTCAGATTAGGTACATGGATAGAGCCTTCTGCTTGAAAGAGAGAAGTAGGAGACAGAGGGTTTGCTTTCCTGGGGCTGGGATGGAGGATATTGTTAGCCGTCTAGACGTCATCATGAGAGGTAATGGGAGCAATCCTATTATCTGTCTCAGTGCTGGAGGCAACGATGTTGGCAGACGTTGGAGTGAGGACCTGACTAGCAGGTATAGGTCAGCAATAGACATAATTATGAAGAAGAGTAGGAACCCTGTAATATGTGATATTTTGCCAAGGAGGGGAGTTGGAAATGAATGGCTTTCCAGGGCAATTGGTGCCAATTGCTGGCTGGACAAATACTGTAAAGAAAATGCATTAACATTCATTGACAACTGGGACCTCTTCTATGGCATAAATGACATGTATGCCAGGGATGGGGTTCACTTATCTAGGTTTGGGGTGGGGGCACTGGCAACTGCAGTGGAGGGAGCTGTTTTGGCTTTAAACTAGAAAAAGTTAGTGGTATGGGTTTTGGGGGAAAACAGTGAAGTCCCAGTGTAATAATATTATGAGTTCTAGGGGAACTAGTAATAGGCAGAATAAGGTGGATACTGGAAAGCCAGTGGCACTAGGTGACAAGGACAGTAATAGGTATAGTGGAAAAACAGAAATGAGCAGGAAGGGTAAAGAGAAAGGAGGGTCTTTAAATATATATTATAGTAATTGTCGTAGTGCTAGGAATAAGATGGACGAGTTGAGATTAGCTGCTAGTGCAGGTAACATTGATGTATTTGTCATAACTAAGACATGGTTGAATTCGAAAAATCGGGACATGCCTGCTGAATGTCACATTCAGAGTGCAGATTCAGGGCCCTCAGTCTATCCTCATAGGGATCAACTTTGTCATCCTCCTTTGTGCGTTTTCCAGTGCATTTATATCCATTCTGGTGACCAGAACTGTGCAGCATAATCTAAATGAGGCCTAACCAAAGATATATAGAGTTGAAGAACAACCTGAGTACTTCTATTATTTATACTTCTTGATATGAAGCCAAGGATTCTGTTCACTTTATTGCGAACACTTATGCACTGTTGTCTTGGTTTCAGATTACTGCTAACCAGAACTCCTAAATCCTTTTCGCAATCAAAAGTATTAAGATCTACATTATTCAGTTTATATATGGCATGGTTATTTTCCTGTCCAACATTTAGAACTTTGCATTTGTCTATATTAAACTGCATCTGCCACTTCTCCGACCATTGCGTCAGTCTATTCAAATCATCCTGGAGTGCTCTAATGTCCTCATTAGAATGAATTGGTGTCATCAGCAAATTTGCTTATGTCGCTATTTATTCCCTCATCTATGTCGTTTACGTAAATTGTGAACAAGGGGCCCAACACTGACCCCTGCGGAACACCGCTTGTGACGTGTCCCCATTCTGATTTCTCCCCATTTATGCAAACTCTCTGCTGCCTATTTGTCAACCATGCCTCTACCCAGGAAAACATTTCTCCTATTCTGTGTGCCTTAAGTTTCCTCAATAGCCTTTGATGTGGAACTCTATCGAAAGCCTTACTGAAGTCCATATACACAATATCATATTCATAACCATGATCTACCTCCTCAAACACCATAGTGAAAAAAGTTAGTAAATTCGAAAGACAGGAACGCCCCTTAGTAAAACCGTGTTGAGATTCATTAATTAACTTATGCCTTTCGAGATGGCCACGAATTGCCTCGGCAATTATTGATTCCATAAATTTTCCCACTATGGAGGTAAGGCTTATTGGTCTATAGTTCGAAGCTAAGGACCTATCACCTGCCTTGTAAATGGGTATTACATTTGCCATTTTCCACTTATCTGGCACTATGCCAGTTTGTAGTGATATCTTGAAAAGATTAGCCAAAGGTTTGCTAAGTTCATCTTTACATTCCTTTAAAACTCTTGCAAACAGTTCATCAGGGCCTGGGGATTTGCTAGGTTTTAATTTCTCTATTTGTCTGAGGACCATGTCACTAGTTACCCCAATCGAGCATAGTCTATTATCTTCCTGTTTTATATAATTTATTATTTCTGGAATTTCGCTAGTATATTCCTGAGTAAAAACTGAGAGGAAGTAAGTGTTGAAAATTTCACACATATCCTTATCACTGTCAGTGATGACCTATAGATAGAAACAAGGAGGATTTAACGTGCAAGCGAATAATATTTAGATACAGGCGAGGAACTGTTTGACACCTTTATGGAATTGGAAAACGCATATGATCGGGTGAATATGGCAGCAATATGGCAGATATTACGAATAAACAGGTTTCAGAAAGCAAAAGAGAACTTTATTCAGGTAATGAGACTCAAGTATACGCAAACAATTGGTATTATTAATGCATACAACCATATACCTATAAAAGTACTCACAGCATTTTTCATTTTTGGAGCAACCCTTGGCTCTGACCCTCCGGCACTTGGTCCTCCTCGACCCACACCATCCACCTACGTCTTGACAGGTCTCGTCATAAGATCTCATTTTCTTCAGTTTTCTCTTGCGCACCTTCAGCTTATCCGAATTTTCCATATATTTTTGATCGTGTTCATTATTCTTCAGTTGGCGTTTTCGCTTCTTAATTGTCCTCTTTCTGTTTGTTTTATGTATCTTGACGCCGTCGTCATCTGAAGAAAATACATTTATTAATTTATTACAGGGATAAATCTTTTTATACACATGAACGTACAGATGCGAGCTCCACCCCCCCCTGCTCTCTCTCTCTCTCTCTCTCTCTCTCTCTCTCTCTCTCTCTCTCTCTCTCCAGAGAAGGCAGTAAACACTGCTTCTTACCAGAGACTGATCCACAGCCTCTGAAGACAGTCATTGTTGAAAGCGACTTGTCAGTATATGTGAGAAAATGCAGAGTTCCATGAGGATCCGTCCCAGGAGCAGCACCACTTGCGATACTTGCACTAATAAAAACAACCACATATGCTACCATCCTGACAGCGGTGTGCAAAAAAAATAAAAAAAGGAATTAAAGGTTTTGTAGGATATCATCACTAATGTGATCCCTAAGGCTTATTATTCTTTGGTTTCTCTAAAAATGATCTTTCTAGCAGGCGACTGTGCGCACGATGTATACAAGACACATAGGCGGTGACTAAGACGTTTTATTAAGGACACATTTCGCCCTCCAGTGACTTTATCAGACTTATGATGGAATGATGAAGCCACTGGATGGCGAAACGTTTTTCGTAATGTCCTGGTCACCTCATTTTAATATTCATACCTGTCAGTGCTGATCTTTAACCCTGTTCTATTCTCATTTAATATTCCTTCGTATATATATTATATCATGCCGAATAGGTAAAATTGGTCAATTAGCAAGAACTCATTTAAAATTAAGTCGTTTCTAAAACTTTCTCTTATACGTTTGAAGGATCAGTTATGGAAGGAAAAGAGGGAATATGAATGTGTAAATTCAAGGATTATGTGGATTAAAATAAGGGTCGGATGCGAAAAGTGGGTCATAATAAGCGTGTATGCACCTGGAGAAGAGAGGAGTGTAGAAGAGAGAGATTTTGGGAGATGTTAAGCGAATGTATAGGAACTTTTGAACCAAATGAGAGTAATTGTGGTAGGGGACGTAAATGCTAAAGTGGGAGAAACATGCAGAGAGGGTGTAGTAGGTAAGTTTGGGGTGCCAGGTGTAAATGATAATGGGAGCCCTTTGATTGAACTTTGTATAGAAAGGGGTTTAGTTATAGGTAATACATATTTTAAGAAAAAGAGGATAAATAAGTATACAAAATATGATGTAGGGCGTAATGACAGTAGTTTGTTGGACTATGTATTGGTAGATAAAAGACTGTTGAGTAGACTTCAGGATGTACATGTTTATAGAGGGGCCACAGATATATCAGATCACTTTTTAGTTATAGCTACAGTGGGAGTAAAAGGTAGATGGGATACAAGGAAAATAGAATCAGTAAGTAAGAGAGAGGTGAAGGTTTATAAACTAAAAGAGGAGGCAGTTAGGGTAAGATATAAACAACTATTGGAGGATAGATGGGCTAGTGAGAGTGTAGGCAATGGGGTCGAAAATGTATGGGGTAGATTTAAAAATGTAGTGTTAGAGTGTTCAGCAGAAGTTTGTGGTTACAGGCGAGTGGGTGCGGGAGGGAAGAGGAGCGATTGGTGGAATGATGATGTAAAGAGAGTAGTAAGGGAGAAAAAGTTAGCATATGAGAGGTTTTTACAAAGTAGAAGTGATGCAAGGAGGGAAGAGTATATGGAGAGAATAAGAGAGGTTAAAAGAGTGGTGAAGCAATGTAAAAAGAGAGCAGATGAGAGAGTGGGTGAGATGTTATCAGCAAATTTTGTTGAAAATAAGAAAAAGTTTTGGAATGAGATTAATAAGTTGAGGAAGCCTAGAGAACAAATGGATTTGACAGTTAAAAATAGGAGAGGAGAGTTATTAAATGGAGAGTTAGAGGTATCGGGAAGATGGAGAGAATATTTTGAGGAGTTGTTAAATGTTGATGAAGACAGGGAAGCTGTGATTTCGTGTGTAGGGCAAGGAGGAATAACATCTTGTAGGAGTGTGGAAGAGCCAGTTGTGGGTGTAGGGAAGTTCGTGAGGCAGTGGGTAGAATGAAAGGGGTAAGGCAGCTGGGATTGATGGGATAAAGATAGAAATGTTAAAAGCAGGTGGGGATATAGTTTTGGAGTGGTTGGTGCTATTATTTAATAAATGTATGGAAGAGGGTAAGGTACCTAGGGATTGGCAGAGAGCGTGTATTGTTCCTTTGTATAAAGGCAAAGGGACAAAAGAGAGTGCAAAAATTATAGGGAATAAGTCTGTTGAGTGTACCTGGTAAAGTGTATGGTAGAGTTATTATTGAAAGAATTAAGAGTAAGACAGAAAGCAGGATAGCAGATGAACAAGGGGGCTTTAGGAAAGGTAGGGGGTGTGTAGACCAAGTGTTTACAGTGAAACATATAGGTGAACAGTATTTGGATAAGGGTAAAGATGTTTTTGTGGCATTTATGGATTTGGAAAAGGCGTATGATAGGGTAGATAGGGATGCAATGTGGCAGATGTTGCAGGTGTATGGAATAGGAGGAAGGTTACTGAAAGCAGTGAAGAGTTTTTATGAGGATAGTGAGGCTCAGGTTAGAGTGTGTAGGAGGGAAGGGACTATTTCCCAGTAAAAGTGGGCCTTAGACAAGGATGTGTGATGTCACCGTGGTTGTTCAATATATTTATAGATGGGGTTGTAAGAGAAGTGAATGTGAGGGTCTTGGCAAGAGGTGTTGGGCTAAAATATAAAGAAGCAAATACAAAGTGGGAGTTGTCACAGTTGCTTTTTGCTGATGACACTGTGCTTTTGGGAGATTCTGAAGAGAAGTTGCAGAGGTTGGTGGATGAATTTGGTAGGGTGTGTAAAAGAAGAAAATTGAAAGTGAATATAGGAAAGAGTAAGGTGATGAGGATAACAAAAAGAATAGGTGACGAAAGATTGGATATCAGATTGGAGGGAGAGAGTATGGAGGAGGTGAATGTATTCAGATATTTGGGAGTGGACATGTCGGCGGATGGGTCTATGAAGGATGAGGTGAATCATAGAATTGATGAGGGAAAAGGGTGAGTGGAGCACTTCGGAGTCTGTGGAGACAAAGAACCTTGTCCATGGAAGTAAAGAGGGAATGTATGAGAGTATAGTTATACCAACGCTCTTATATGGGTGTGAAGCATGGGTGATGAATGTTGCAACGAGGAGAAGGCTGGAGGCAGTGGAGATGTCATGTCTGAGGTCAATGTGTGGTGTGAATATAATGCAGAGAATTCGGAGTTTGGAAATTAGGAGGAGGTGCGGGATTACCAAAACGATTGTCCAGAGAGCTGAGGAGGGGTTGTTGAGGTGGTTTGGACATGTAGAGAGAATGGAACGAGACAGAGTGACTTCGAGAGTGTATAAATCTGTAGTGGAGGGAAGGCGGGGTAGGGGTCGGCCTAGGAAAGGTTGGAGGGAGGGGTAAAGGAAGTTTTGTGTGCGAGGGCTTGGACTTCCAGCAAGCATGTGTGAGCGTATTTGATAGGAGTGAATGGAGGCATATGGTTTTTAATACTTGACGTGCTGTTGGAGTGTGAGCAAAGTAACATTTATGAAGGATTCAGGAAACCGGCAGGCCGGACTTGAGTTCTGGAGATGGGAAGTACAGTGCCGGCACTCTGAAGGAGGGGTGTTAATGTTGCAGTTTTGTAACTGTAGTGTAGAGCACCCTTCTGGCAAGACAGTGATGGAGTGAATGATGATGAAAGTTTTTCTTTTTCGGGCCACCCTGCCTTGGTGGGAATCGGCCGATGTGTTAAAAAAAAAAAAAAAAAAAAACGTTTAAAGATTTATTTATTTAATTTATGTTAATGTAAAAATTAATCATTTTGTTGTACAAGAATGGTATACAATACCGACAAGATGAAAATTAGACACATGTGCGACATCTGGGTAGCTTTATTGTAGACGTTTCGCCTCCAGTGGCTTTATCAATACAAATTCTAGGACATTATTTGAAGACAGAAGAACTATATACAAAAGATGAGGTAATCAGTCCCTCGGCCTTGGAGTTGGTATGAAGAACACAGTAGTTGTGAAGAATCTGGAGCACAGGCAATTGTATTGTATGAGGTTCGCCGGTACTGCTGGCTCGGGTCTTCTCCAGATGGTGACCCGGCCTTGGCTTCCAGGGATGGGAGTGTCTTGAGGGGCATGCCAGCTGTGAGCAGCTGGCGATGCGAGGACGGTTGATGGGGCTGCACAGCAGCAGGCAGTGTCAGGAAGGGCCGAGAAAGCAGCCATTACAGGGTCCATTAGAGCCACACCCCATCTTTAGCCAATGGCAAAGTGCTGGGGAACTCAGCTTCACAGTGATTGGTCGATGAGAAGTTTGCTATTGGAGTGAACCGTTGATGAGGCATCTGAGCTTCTTCCTTGAGATGCAGTCCATTTGAAGCAGGTTTCTGGTGTCTGCTATACGCTGGTTGAGGCGTTTTAGTACTTTTTCGGTGATGTAGACATGATTCGATTCGCAGGTGAACTTAACAGTCCGATCCTGGAGTCACTGGTGAACTTCTCTGACAAGCATTTCGTCCTTGTATTGGTCAGTAGTGTAGAACCAGACACCATTTATAGCAATGTATTCAGGCTCAGTTTCATCGCGATGTAGCAGTGTTTTAGCTCTCTTGGCTGGTGGTGGCTGAGATGGGACAGACGAGGTCGCTGATTGGTCAATTGCAGTGGTGGTAGAGGAAAGTGATGGTGGCCTTTCATTGGTAGGATGTAGAGGCGTCTCGTCGGTCTCTGATTGGTCCATCTCAGTGGTGGAAGGACGAGATGGTGGTGGTGGAGCTGTGGAGACATTGACAATATTTGCAGTGGATTTCATGATGACGAAGGTGGAGATTCAGGGAATGTAAAACTGGGCATGTTGTTGAGCCTGAAGAGTTCATTTATGGTGGAATTGAATGATCTAGGTGCAGCTACATTGTGCACATGGGCGTACATAATGCAGTAAAGAATTTTGGTGGAGTTACCAGCAGAAATCGGTGGAGATGTATTACTGGTGGAGGACGCAGTTTGAGTGACCTGTACTTAACTCAGTGAGGACGTGTCTTGTGTACTCCCTGTTGACTGAACCAATATGCCCTCCATTGAGCAACTAATAGCAGCTTAAGGAGGAATTGAGGGTAGCAAAGCTTGAGATATGGCGATTGACGGAGGAAAACAAGAGGATTCGTAGTAGTCCTCCTATTGTGAGTCCTCAGGTCAAGAAGGGAACCTGGGAAGGGGCCAGACAGCATGGAACAAAGTTGAAGATCAAGAAGACGAATGGAGAGGTAGAAACGATGAAGAAGAAAGAGACTGCTGTGGAAACTTCGAACTCTTTCTCTATGCTACCAGACGAATGTGAGTCGACAACTGGGAACGCCACAACGAAGAACATCAAGGAAGGTAAGAATACTGTGCTTGTTGGGGACAGTCAGTTTAGGTACATGGATAGGGCCTTCTGCTTAAAGGATAGGAGTAGGAGACAGAGGGTTTGCTTTCCTGAGGCGTGGATGGAGGATATAGTTAGCCGGCTTGACATCATGCATGGTAATGGAATAAATCCTATTATCTGTCTCAGTGCTGGAGGCAATGGTGTAGGCAAGCGTAGAAGTGAGGATTTTGTTAGAAGGTATAAGACAGCAATAGACATTATTAGAAAGAAGGGAGGGAGCCCTGTTATATGTGACATTTTGCCAAGAAGGGGTGTTGGAAATGAATGGCTGTCCAGAGCAATTGGTATAAATTGTTGGCTGGACAAACACTATAAGGATAATGCAGTCCCATTCATTGATAACTGGGACCTCTTCTATGGCTGAAATGACATGTATGCTATGGATGGGGTTCACTTATCCACGGCAGGTGTGGGTTTTCTCACACCTGCCGTGTTGAGGGTATTGTTAGGGCTTCAAACTAGGATTAGTTAGAGGTATGGATTTAGGAAGGGAAAATAATGAGTGTCGAAATATTCATTTAAGCTTTGATATCATAAATCTTAACAATAACAAGGACAGTAATAGGTATAATGGAAAAAAAGAAATAAGCAAGGAGGGTAAAGAGAAAGGAGGGTCTTTAAACATATATTACAGTAATAGTCGTAGTGCTAGGAATAAGATGAACAAGTTGAGATTAGTTGCTAGTGCAGGTAACATTGATGCATTTGCCATAACTGAGACACGGTTTAATTCGAAAAATCGGGACATGCCTGCTGAATGTCACATTCAGGGTTTTAAATTGTTCCAAGTAGACAGAAGTATCGGGAAGGGGGTGGGGTGGCACTGTATGTCCGAGATCGCTTGAACTGTTGCATAAAACCGGGTATAAAGACTGAAATAACACTTACAGAGTCTGTCTGGATATAATTTTCAGAGGGGTGTGAAAAATTGATTTTAGGAGTGATATACCGTCGTCCAAACTTAGATAGGGACCAAGGAAGACTACTTTGGGAGGAAATTGTTAAGGCCACAAGGCACGATAACGTAGTAATTCTATGGGACTTCAACTTTAGTCAGATTGATTGGAATTTCTTGACTTGAAATTTAGAATCTAACGACTTCTTAGAAGTAGTTCAGGATTGTTTTTTGAAGCAGTTTGTGACAGAACATACAAGGATAAATAACCTACTTGACTTGGTTCTGGCAAATAAGGGAACCTTGTTAATAATTTAGAAATTACAGAGGAACTCGGCAAAAGTGACCACAAATCAATTACCTTTAGCATTGAATGGAAGCATGATAGTATGGATAATTCAGTAACGGTTCCAGATTTTCGCTTAGCAGATTACAATGGGCTTAGAGAACACTTATGATCTGTGGACTGGGGTAATGTAGAGTGCTATCAATATGACAGCTTTCTTAACACTATACATGCTGCCCAAAGAACTTTTATCCCGTATAAAGAAAGATCGAATAGAAATGACCCAAAATGGATGAATAATAGGCTCAAATATCTTTTAGGGAAGAAGAAAGGAATTAAGAGAGACGTTAAAAAGGGAATAAGAAAAGCTGAATGGGACTACGAAATTAAAGTTGCTAGGGATTCGAAAACTAACCCTAAATTTTTTTTTAAGATTTATAGAACAAAAGTTAGAGATAAGATAGGTCCCCTTAAAAATACCTGGGCATCTTACTGACAAGGAGAATGAAATGTGCTCTACTTTTAATAATTATTTTCTCTCAGTTTTCACACAGGAAGACACTAACAATATCCCAATAATTAATTTTTATAGTGGGCCTGAAGAAGATAAATTATGTAATATCATATTCACTAGCGAAATGGCTATGAAACAAGTAGACCGACTGACCTGATGAGCTTTTTACGATGGCTCTTAAGGAAGGCAAAATGGAACTCTGTGAACTATTAACTAATATTTTTAATTTATCTCTTCAGACAGGTGTAGTGTCTGATATGTGGAAGATGGCTAATGTAATTCCTATTTTTAAAGCAGGGGACAAGTCACTACCGTCAAATTATCGCCCAGTAAGTCAATTGTAGGCAAATTACTAGAGTCAGTTATAGCTGATATTATAAGAAGCCATCTAGATAACCATAATTTGATTAATGATACTCAGCATGGATTCACGAGGGGCCATTCCTGTCTATCTAATTTATTTACCTTCTTCAGTAAAGCTTTTGAGGATATTTATCACGATAAAGAATTCGATATTGTTTATTTAGATTTCAGTAAGACTCGGTAGGCGATGTAACATCCCCCCAATGTAGAGCAGGGGTGCCACTAGCACGTTGAGGGACAACACAATAAGTGTCAGGGGCCCAAGATTGTTCAACTGCCTCCCAGCATACATCAGGGGGATTACCAACAAACCCCTGGCTGTCTTCAAGCAGGCACTGGACAGGCACCTAAAGTCGGTACCTGACCAGCCGGGCTGTGGTTCGTACGTTGGACTGCGTGCGGCCAGCAGTAACAGCCTAGTTGATCAGGCTCTGGTCCAACAGGAGGCCTGGTCACGGACCGGGCCGCGGGGGCGTTGATTCCTGGAATTCTCTCCAGGTAGACTCCAGGTAGTACTGCACCAGAGACTGTTAAAGAAAGTGGCAGCTCATTGCATTAGGGAAAAAATGATATCATGGATCGAGTCATGGCTCACCAATAGGAAGCAGAAAGTGTGCTTAAATGAATCTGTAACAAGTGGCGTTCCACAGGGATCAGTCTTAGGCCTGTTGTTGTTTATAATATATATCAATGACCTTGAGGAGGGAATTACTAGTGATATGAGCAAATTCGCCGTATTTATCCTACCTAAATTTGAAGATGCCCAAGGTTTTAGCTTCAATAACCCTACAAGGCAAACTGTTCCACTCATCAACTACTCTATTTCCAAACCAATATCTTCCCATATCCTTTCTAAATCTAAACTTATCCAAATTGAACCCATTATTATGGATTCTCTCTCTTGGATGGATATCCTCAGGACCATATTCATATCTCCTTTGTTGATACCCATATTTCAATTATACACTTCAATCATGTCTCTCTTCATTCTTCGTCTGACCGGGTCGAGGGACCGTGGACCCCTCGAAACACCGTCCAGGTATCTCCAGGTATACGTTTAGGCATTGCTGTCTTGGTTGCTGCTTACCATAACCCCCCGAGTCCTTTTCGCATTCTGTGTGGCTAAGTTCTATATTATTTAGTTTATAAGCTCTATGGTTATGGATATTCCCGAACTTCAGAACTTTGCATTTATTTACAGTGAAATGCATCTGCCACTCTTCTGACTACGACATGAGTTTGTCTAAATCCTCCGGAAGTTCAGTGATGTTAGCTTCATCAGCGAATTTCCTCATATCACTAATAATTCCCTCGTCAAGGTCATTTATATATGTTACAAGCAACAATGGGGCTAAAACTGATCCATGTGGAACGCCACTTGTTACAGATCCCCACTCAGATTTTATCCCACTTATGCACACTCTCCTTTTCATGTTAGTGAGCTATGATTCGATCCATGACAGCACTTTTTCCCCAGTGCCACAAGGTGCCACTTTCTTTAACAGTCTCTGGTGCGGTACTCTATCAAAAGCCTTACTAAAATCCAAATAAACAATATCGAATTCTTTATCATGACCAACATCCTCAAAAGCTTTATTTAAGTAAGCAAATTAGTTAGGCGGGAATGGCCCCTTGTGAATCCATGCTGAATATCAAGATGACTTCTTATAATATCAGCTATAATTGACTAGTAATTTGCCTACAATTGAAGTCAGTCATATTGGGCGGTAATTTGATGGTAACGACTTGTCAGCTGCTTTAAAAAATAGGAATTACATTGGCCATCTTCCACATATCAGACACTACACCTGCTTGAAGATATATTAAAATGTTAGTTAATGGTTCACAAATTTCAATTTTGCACTTCTTAACAACCTTGAAAAAAGTTAATCAAGGCCTGGAGATTCATTTTGTATCAATCGGTCCATAGCATGAGCCAGTTCAAGAAAAGAACCAAAAGGTACCTAATGAATGTAGCGACAGAAAGGGAGGAGAATTTTTTTTTTTTTTTAGCTAACACACATGTATATGTAAATAACTCTTTTTACCTTATTCCTAGTATACATATATCCTTTATAATATAATAACATATATATCCTACAATGTAAAATATTAAGGTATAAAAAGGACCCCAATGGAAATAAGTCACTTTGACTTTTTTGGGTTATCCTGGGTTCTCTACACATATGCTGCTATGTATGATAATGTATGTAAATGTATTTGTGTATACCTGAATAAACTTACTTACTTACTTATCTGACTTGGACTTGGAATTCAAACAGGGATATTGTTATTGTCTTCCTGTGTGAAATTCGAGAGGAAATAATTATTAAAAATCGACCACATTTCATTCTTCTTTTGTTCTATACACCTGTTTAGCTTTTCTTATCCCCTTATTAACCTCCCTTCTGATGTGAATATATTGATTCATAAGATGACCCTCACGTCTTTTAATTCGCCTATAAATTCCTTTCTTCTGCCCTAAAAGACGTTTGAGACTATTATTCATCCATTTCCGGTCATTTTTATTCGATCTTGTTTCTTTTTACGAAATAAATGTTCTTTGGACAGCAAGTCCACAGAGGATAAGTGTTCTCTAAGCCCATTGTAATCTAAGCGAAAATCGTGGACCGTTACCGAATTATCCCTACTATTATACTTCCATTCAATGCTAAATGTAATTAATTCGTCAAACACTCGTTGAAAGCGTGTGTGTGTACTCACCTATTTGTGGAGGAATGTAACATTTTAATGTGGACTGTAATTAAGCTACTTAGCTTGTTGATGCATCCACGACTCCCCAGCCATCTCAGATGTCGTTAGTTGATGCATACGGTCTCATCCCTCCTTGGGCTGTATGGTGAATAAATGCACACATGAGTATTATATTATTGCCGCAAAGGAGCGTATGTCATATCGCCAGTCATTAAATAAAGACTGAGATGGACACTCACGTGTTTGGACTTAAAAGTCAACGCATAATCGCCGTCAATAGATAAATTTTGATGCTCCTGCCTAACAAGAACTGCGCAGTCCCCTGTCTGGCAAAAACATAAAAACATACCTTGTTCGTTGTAATGTAAGCAATGGTGTTGACTCCACCATATACGGCGGAAATGCTGTCTTGATTGAAGAACGCTGCTGAAGAGTCACCGCCTTGTTAGACGAAGCAACATCATGACTGTCTCTTTACATTCAACAAATTTCAGTCTTTTTGCAGTAGTAAGAAGCTGTGCACACTTCTGAATATACCGCGATTTTATGATTAACACTAAATGCACTGGAACAGAGTTCTTATCCGATTTCCCGACGTTAGTGGAGATTGAATAGGAGATCGAAGACGTACGACTAATGTCCCTTTGTCAGGTCAAATCACCGCGCTGTAAGGCCGTTCCCTTTCGTTGCTGAGTTCAATCTGCCGCCCTCCTGTACCCCGCAGCTCAGTTTGCCTGGTTTCGCTGACCTCAGCTCAATTTCAACACTTGCAAAACACTGCAACAATTTGCAATTCAAATGCTTGTGTTCTCTAAATACTTCGATCACTGGAGCACATGATTGGAGGTTCAAGTGTAGAAATGGAAACAGCACTTTAGTTTAACTTTCCTGCTATGGCAGAGTCCCATTTATATAAAATGTCTATCAATTCATATATACTCATTGCCACACTGGTCAGACAGACGTGACGTACTGTACATGGGTCTGTCCATCTGTTACCAGTTAATTTGTTGTTCAGGAAGCCAGACATGCCGTCTGGCCCTTTCTAAGGGCAGAAAGGGCTGGGCTCTTGAAAAGGGCAGAAAGGGCTGATACCCCCCTCTCTTGGAGAATTTTCTCCACATATTTGTGGTTGCATGGGTCAACAAATAGCTCCTGGCTCTGCCTCTTCACTGATCGCTACTAGGCCCTCTCTCTCCCTCCTCCATGAGCTTTATCATACCTCGTCCTAAAACTATGTATGGTTCCCTTGCCAGACTTTTCCACGTCCCGACAACTCTATGACTAAAGAAATACTTCCTAACATCTTTTTGACTCATCTGAGTCTTCAACTTCCAATTGTGACCCCTTGTTTCTGTGTCCCATCTCTGGAACATCCTGTTTCTGTCCACCTTGTCAATTCCTCACAGTATTTTGTATGTCATTATCATGTCTACTCTAACCCTCCTGTCCTCCAGTGTCATCAGGCCGATTTCCCTTAACCTTTCTTCGTAGGACATTCCCCTTAGCTCTGGAACTAGCGTTGTTGCAAACCTTTTCACTTTCTCTAATTTCTTGACGTGATTGACCAGGTGTGGGTTCCAAACTGGTTGTGGGGAAATGGACCAAACTTCCGGTTCATAAGGACCAGACTTGTGGGAAAATGAACCCCTCCGTTTATGGTGTACTGTAAAGTTGCTACTTAGCTTATTGATGAATCCAAGAAGTCGGAGCCATCCTCGACATCTTCACAGAGGATACATCCATGGCCATTCCCCACGGGCTGTATGGTGGAATAAAGGTACACATGAGAATTATTGCCCCAAAGGAGCATATGCCCATATCTTCAGTCATTATAAAGACTAAGGAGGTCACTCACGTGTTTGGACTTAAAATCCACTCATAACCGCCGTCAATAGGTAATCAATAGGTAAATTTTGATGCTCCTGACATACAAGAACTGCGCAGTTCCCTGCCTGGCAAGAACATAAAAACATACCTTGCTCGTGTAACGTGAACGATGGTGTTGACTCCACAATATACGGCGGAAATGCTGTCTTGATTTGTAGAATGCCGCTGATGAGTCACTGTCTTGGTTTCGATGGAGTTCATTTGCAGTTGGTTTCTACGTTTGTCTTTTAGCAGTAATAAGAAGCTGCGCACACTTCTGAATATACCGCGATTTTAAACACTAAACACGCTGGAACAGAGTTCTTATCTTATTTCCCGACGTTAGTGGAGATTGAGGGAGAACGAACGCACACGACGAATGTCTCTTTGTCCAGTTATACACCACGCCGTAAGCCTTTCCCCTTAGGTATCTTAAATCAATCTAATCTCTCCTATGTCCCGCAGCTCGATCAAGCTGGGCATCGCTGACCTCAGCACAATTCTACACTTGCTAAACACTGCAAGAAGTTGCAAATCAAATGCTTGTTTGTGTGTGTGTGTCACCCCTCACAATCGTGATGTAGAGTGTTAACTTTGATATTTTTAAGCACACAGATAATATTAATATTTTAAAAAGTATTGGCTGGTATCGGCTGCTTTTAAACTAGTACTTTGGCACAACCCTCATAGATAGATATCAGAAATGTGTCAGATTCTCCCACAAGAAATATAAAGCTTAGAGTATATTCAATAAAAACGTAACAATGCTTTGAAACTTCGGAACAACGTTTCGCCGACAAGTGGGTTGTATTAAGGACTTGATAAAGCCCACTCGTGAATGAAACGATGTTCCCACAAACCCGTCACTGCATTGTCTGCTAAATACCACGTTAAAGTCCTCACCGTGTGTTGGAGAGATGCAGCAGACTTTGTCTGGCTTTCTGCAGTCGTGTTGAGACGTGACATTACAGCGTGTGGCCGGCAGGCAGCGTCCACCAGCCTCTCTACACTCATTACCAGAATTCTGCACCAACAGTTTAATGAAAAATAAACATTACACTCGTCAGCCTTAAAAGTTACCTTTTCTCATATTGTTTTTTTTATCATGATGAGAGGGGAAGTTATCCTGCAGATTGTGAAAGGTGTAAAATTATCATATTCTTAATATCATCATGAAAAGTTACTACGCAGTAAATAGAAGAGTTATCCAAAACATAATAATAACTAGTTCAATTATTTATTTCAAAATCACTGAACAATATGCAATAACTTGAAGGCCACGAGGCATTACTTTTATTTACTTTCTTTCACATATGTACTAAGCTTCAGAATATCGAAATTACATTTTTTTTAAATAGATTGTTGTCCTATAATCTTAAGTTCAAAATGATGAAGAAACATTATTTGAAAAACAATCTGGGATTGTTGGTGGGTTCAGAGATTAACAATCTCCCTACTTTATAATCGCCCACAGCAGAAAATTTTAGAGAAAAAATTAGGAAAAATGCGACATACAAGACTAATTGTGGTAGTCTTAATGAACTAGACAGGTTAGCGCAGTGGTCAAGAGACGATTTTGAAAACAAATGTCTAAAACACAAGTACATAATATTTGTAAGGTTAATATATCAGTATAGTTATAAATATGACGAATTTGTATGTATAATTTTGTGTTAAAACAGATAGGAAATAATACCTAAAATGTTAATAATGTAACAGTCTTTTACAATTATCGTAAAGCTGTAAGCTTTATCCGTAATCTTAATTCAAATAAAGCTTTAGAGAAGAGTAATTTTTAACTTCATTCATATTTAGTTAACAATATAATGTAATGAATAAGGAAACTGATGACTAAAACGAAGAAAAATTATTAGAAGGAATTATTAGAGGGACAATCCCAACACCTTGGAAATAGAAAACAAGGGAACAAAGATCTAACCAAGACGGTGAGAAAGAGCCACAATGTATGGTTCAGTGGTATGAACAAACTTTGAAAACGAAGTGAATGTGGCGACGCTCTGGAGCTCCAGATTCTCTTAATACACCAGTGAAGCTCCAATGCTTGTTAGCAGTTAAGACTAACCTGAGCTTGTGTCCAAACAGCCACCACCACCACCAACAACAACACTCTCAAAGCCGCCACCATCTCCAGAGGATCAGTCGCACCCTACTGGATTTTTGAGGAGTCAACAGCCCATTTTGCAGCTGTGTCTTCTGCATAGTGCACATGCGCAGCACCTAGACACAGGTGTGAGATTATTAAGAGAAGGTAAATGAACTTTGTCTCAACATATAATTTGCTTTTCCCCTGGTATGAATTACGTGTCATATGTCATGTGTACACTTGAGTCTCCCGACTACCTGTTACACCTCCAAATAATTTATATTCATAATTATATTTTTGTATTTCATTTGTATTGGAATTCGCAGCTTCATATGTTCTGCATATTTACGGATATAAAGAATAGCTTAAATATCGGTGAATAATTAAGTTAATGAAATAAATATTTTGCTAATTATATATAGATTAATTACCGTAATAATATTTACATTATTAAAAACATTGAAGTAATCGTAGTAAAACAGATGATAACAGTGAACAATTATTGTGATATAACATGCAAGATTTTTTATTAGATTGTGTTGCAGAAGTGGTACCACAAGAGAACATGTGGATGGTACCACAAGAGAACATGTGGATGGTACCACAAGAGAACATGTGGATGGTACCACAAGAGAACATGTGGATGGTACCACAAGAGAACATGTGGATGGTACCACAAGAGAACATGTGGATGGTACCACAAGAGAACATGTGGATGGTACCACAAGAGAACATGTGGATGGTACCACAAGAGAACATGTGGATGGTACCACAAGAGAACATGTGGATGGTACCACAAGAGAACATGTGGATGGTACCACAAGAGAACATGTGGATGGTACCACAAGAGAACATGCGGATGGTACCACAAGAGAACATGCGGATGGTACCACAAGAGAACATGCGGATGGTACCACAAGAGAACATGCGGATGGTACCACAAGAGAACATGCGGATGGTACCACAAGAGAACATGCGGATGGTACCACAAGAGAACATGCGGATGGTACCACAAGAGAACATGGATACACAAAAGGCTTAGGAACTTGGCCACAAGAAGGTTAACAAAGATGACAGCAAAGAAATGAGTAAGATACTGAAATTTCATTATGAGCCGTTAATCAGAGTAAGGGTCGACAATATAAATGAATATATTATGACCGAGACTCAAAATTTGCTTAATTCAAGAATTTCTGATATAATCCTAACATCACAGGAGTTTGAAAAAGCAATAAATGACATGCCCATGCACTCTGACCCAGGCCCACATTTGTGGAAGAAAGAAACCCCTTTCACGTACCTTAAATATTCTATGGAGAGGGAGTTTAGAAACAGGGGTCACTCTACAGTCACTAAAAACAACAAATATAGCCCCACTCCACAAAGGTGACAATAAAGCAATTGCAAATAATTACAGACCGATAGCACCAACGTCCCACTTCATAAAATATTTGTAAGGTTTTTAAGAAGCATGATCGCCAACCACTTGGATACCCAACAAATGCACAATCCAAGGCACCATGGGTTTAGAGCAGGTCACTTCTGCCTCTCACAACTACTGGACCACTATGGCATGGTCTTGAATGTCCTGAAGAACAAACAAAATGCAGATATAGTATACACAGACTTTGCGAAAATTTTCGAAAAGTGCGATCGTGGTGTAATAACACACAAAATACGTGATAAAGGAATAACAGGAAAAGTGGGTAGATGGATTTGTAACTTCCTAACAAATAGAACACAGAGTATTAATAAACAGAGTAAAGTCACAGGCGGTTACAGTGTAAAGCTCTGTTCCACAAGGTACAGTACTCGCTCCCATTTGTTTTTCCTCATCCTCATATCTGACATAGACAGAGATATAAGCCACAGCATCGTGTCCTCCTTTGCTTACGATACCAGAATTTCCATGACAGTGTCATCCATTGAGGACTCTGTAAATCTCCAAGCAGACATTAACCAAGTCTTTAAATAAGCCTCAGAAAACAATACGAAGGTCAATGAAGATATATTTCAATTACTACGCTATGAAAAACTCGAGGAAGTAAAAACTGGATCGGAGTATAAAACAAATTCCAAGCAAACAATAGAGCGAAAAACTAGGAGCGATAATGTCAGAGAATCTCACTTTCAAAGATCACAGAAATGTGTCTACCCATTCTGCTAGGAAGATGATAGGATGGATAATGAGAAACTTCAAAATTAGGGATGCCGAACCAATGATGATTCTCTTCATATCACTTGTTCTCTCTAGGCTATAATATTGCTGTACACTAACGGCCCACTTTCAAAGCACATATAAGTACAATAAAGCACCTAAATTACTGGGAACGGTTGAAGTCCCATGACTTGTACTCTATGGAACGCAGGCGAGAAAGATACATGATAATATACACTAGGAAAATCTTAGAGGGAAAGTAACCCCTACGAAAGCAAAACACTCGACAGGTGGTGCAATATCATCCCAATGAAAAGCAGGGACGCCATGAATATGCTAAGAGACAATAACTATCAGGGTCCCAAGATTGCTCAAATGCCTCCCAGCATATATAAGGGGGATTACCAACAGATACCAGGCTATCTTCAAGAGGGGGCTGGATATTCACCTAAAGCCAGTACATAACTAGCAGGGCTGTGGTTCCTACTTCGGTTTTTCGGGCGGATAGCAGTAACAAGTTGGTTGATCAGGCCCTGATCCACTGCGAGGCCTGGTCATGGACCGGGTCTCGCACCCTCTAGCTAAGTTATTTTCATTAATAGGATACCGTGACATGTCACGTAGGTTTATTGTCTCTCTCTATATTCCTCAATAAGGCTGACCACGTATTTTGTATTTGGTAGTTAGGCATCACCTCTGTGTATGCCTAGCTACCAAAAGTCCTCGTAACCCAGCCTAAGCCTGGCTACTACATCAGTCAGTATATTTACACTGCAAGTTCCTCAGTAAATGTGCTTATAAGAATATAACAAAGAGAAGCACTGAAGTAGTCCTACTGGCCCATACTAGGCAGGTCTACCTCACACTCACTTATGTACTTGTCTAACCCAAGGTTTTCGCCTCAATGACGCTACTAGGTAGTGTGTTCCGCTCGACCCACCTGGAATCTACCTGGAGGGGTCTTCCGGGGATCAACGCCTCGCTCGGCCCGGTCCATGGCCAGGCCTCACGGTGGACCAGTCCTTGATCAACCAGGATGTTAATACCGGCCTCTCGCAATCCAACATACAAAGCACAGCCCGGCTGTTCAGGTACTGACTTTAGGTGTCTGTCCAGCTCCCTCTTGAAGACACCAGGAGTCAGTAGGTAATCCCCCTTATGTATGGTGAGAGGCAGTTGAATAGTCTTGGGCCTCTGACACTTATTGTGTTATCTCTTAGTGTACTCAGCCAAGATATAACCCTTCTTCACAAAGGAAGTAGCAGAGCAATCTCAATGTTACAACGCAGTAGCACTGACATCACACACCACAAAAACAATTTTAAAGTGAGCTCTGTAACTCAAGTCAACATGGCTTTAATTACGAAGAAGAAGCTTATCACAACTAATAGATCGTTAAGACAAAATTACGGTCAATACGTTCTTTACTCCTGGGAGAGAATCACTTCAACATACACAATTATCACAACAAATCCATATACATAATGCGGAAAACACACTTGTTTGTTGTGGGAATTATTGTTTATCGACATGTTGGCCATAATAATAATAATAATAATAATAATAATAATAATAATAATAATGACGCAGTGAATCACCGACCTGGCGTGTTTGGCGCAGCCTCACCACCGATAGTAAGACTAGCCTACGCCACTCACACCGGGTCGGCTACACCAGGCACTATCTTCCGCCGCTTCATCGATCTAGTATCTATTTTCGCTCTTAACAGTAATGTGAGTAACTTTATACGTCAGGTTAAGTTAGGTCATGTTGGACTAGTTTAGGTTAGGTCAGGTTGCGCGACGTTAGGTCAGGTTGGGGGAGGTTAGGTCAGGTCGGGAGAGGTTAAGTTAGGTTAGTTCAGGTTGGGCGAGGTTTGGTTAGGTCATGTTGGGCAAGGTTAGACTAGGTCGGGTTGGGCGAGGTTAGGTTAGGTCACGTTGGGCGAGGTTAGGTTAGGTCACGTTGGGCGAGGTTAGGTTAGGTCACGTTGGGTGAGATTAGGTTAGATCAGGTTGGGGTAGGTTCCTTTACATTAGGTTGCGTTGGGTTTCATTGGGTTTGATTGAGTTACATTAATTAATTTTCCTTTACGCAACTAATAATTTCTCATATAAACATCCACATCAATTTCGAATGATTTAGCTCACAAAATCATGCCGAAATGAGACTCGGGATTCGGGGATCAAGTGTATATTCATCAAATTAACTGAAGCTTTGGAAGGAAAACAAACACTAATGTAATTTACACAGGTTTTGCGAAGGCATTTGACATTTACAACCATGAAGCAACAGCGCATAAACTGATACCAACAAACAAAACAGCGAAAATTAGGATTTATATATGCGGATTTCTAACAAAAAAAATTACAGAGAGTGGCAGGAAACAAACTAAAATCAAGATTTACGAACATAAAAAAAATAAAAAGTCGGGTTCTTCTAGGCGTGGAGCTGATATTGTCCCCCGGGGAAACAATGATAAAAATGCTGAAGAGAGTTTCATGTTAATTCTTTGAGGACGATGACGAAATAGTTACGAAAGACAGGTAAAAATTACGAACAGATGTCAACAAAGTCCTTTAATGGGGACAGTCAATAAATAGCATGATGCCTAGTAGTGACAATATTTCGACTGCTCATGTATTGAGGTTGGGTTAGGTAAGATTCGTCATGAAACAGGACAAGTGTTTCCTGACGCGAGTTTTAGTCATATGACCCGTCACAGGAACTTTTGGTCATCTAGCTGAGGCCTTCCGCTGGCTTATCACTCAACCCTTTAAAAATTAAGATAAAACCTCACTATCTAGGCAGGAATATTGATGTACACTAACAGCGCCTTTCAAGGCAGGTGAAATTACTGACCCGGAGAGTGTACAGAGAACCTTTACAGCACACATATGTACTATAAAACACCTTAATTACTGGTAACGGTTGATGTTCCTTGATTTGCACTCCCTGGAATGCAGGCGAGAAAGATACATGATAATAAACACCTGGAAAATCTTAGAGGGATTAGTACCAAATTTGCACAGGAAAATCACTCCCTACGAAAGCAAAAGACTCGACAGGCGGTGCAACATCCCTCCAATGAAAAGCAGGGACACCACGAGCACGCTAAGAGACAACACAATAAGAGTCAGGGGCCCAATACTGTTCAATTGCCTCTCAGCATACATAAGCGGGATTACCAATAGACCCCTGGGTGTCTTCAAGAAGGCGCTGGACAGGCACCTAAAGTCAGTAGCTGATCAGCCAGGCTGTGGTTCGTACGTCAGTCTACGTGCAGCAAGCAGAAACAGCCTGGTTGATCAGGCCCAGATCCACTGCGAGGCCTGGTCACAGACTGGACCACAGGGGCGTTGACCCCTGAAACCCTCTCAGGTATACTCCAGGTATGGAAAAAATAAACCCGATACGAGCACGGTATACAGAATGCAGCCAGACGAAACAAAGGAACCGTTAAATGAGTAAAGAATAGTAATATGAGACGGTATATTCTTTAGAGAATACAATAAGGCAATTACAGTATAAAGAACAAAAAGACACAATACCGTGACTGGAATAATACACAAATAACCCGCACATAGAAGAGAGGAGCTTACGACGACGTTTCGGTCACACTTGGTAAATTTAAAAGTCACACTAACACACGAAGATTCATTGATTGATTCGTCATCTTAAGATTAAGACACGGATCTTAATCTTAAGATGACCCGTCTGGGGATCTCAGAGTTGTCGATATAATTGAGCTGTTCTGTGACAGCTGAAGTCCCTGTGCGTTCCACTGCAAAACATTTTACGTATTACAGTGGACTGGAGCCATCAGGTCATCTGGGTCCTGTGTTGGGTGGTCGAGTAAGTTTGCAAATAAACGCTTGGACTGTGTTTTGTCCATCATGCATATGTTCACGAAGATCTTCACAATAGTTCTGAATGTCTCTCTGTTTTCCTCTGAGTCCATCAGGACGCATATGATATCGATGAAGCTGGTGATCGTCGACACTACACTACAGAACAGATCCTCAATAGTGACTCATAAACACCATGTCCACAGCCTACAGTTCATGAACCTCACATATTCAACAGTCACAAACAATACACGCAAATATTCAATAACATAAACTGAACAATCATGTCCCAAAGTTGCAAGATACTAACAAGTTATCAGCCATTCAGAAATAACAAATACAAAGTGGGAGTTGTCACAGTTGCTTTTTGCTGATGACACTGTGCTTTTGGGAGATTCTGAAGAGAAGTTGCAGAGGTTGGTGGATGAATTTGGTAAGGTATGTAAAAGAAGAAAATTGAAAGTGAATATAATAAAGAGTAAGGTAACGAGGATAACAAAAAGATTAGGTGACGAAAGATTGGATATCAGATTGGAGGGAGAGAGTATGGAGGAGGTGAATGTATTCAGATATTTGGGAGTGGACATGTCAGCAGATGGGTCTATGAAGGATGAGGTGAATCATAGAATTGATGAGGGAAAAAGAGTGAGTGGAGCACTTCGGATTCTGTGGAGACAAAGAACTTTGTCCATGGAAGTTAAGAGGGGAATGTATGAGAGTATAGTTATACCAACACTCTTATATGGGTGTGAAGCATGAGTGATGAATGTCGCAACGAGGAGAAGGCTGGAGGCAGTGGAGATGTCATGTCTGAGGTCAATGTGTGGTGTGAATATAAGGCAGAGAATTCGGAGTTTGGAAATTAGGAGGAGGTGCGGGATTACCAAAACTATTATCCAGAGAGCTGAGAAGGGGTTGTTGAGGTGGTTCGGACATGTACAGAGAATGGAACGAAACAGAATGACCTCGAGAGTGTATAAATCTGTAGTGGAGGGAAGGCGGGGTAGGGGTCGGCCTAGGAAAGGTTGGAGGGAAGGGGTAAAAGAGGTTTTGTGTGCGAGGGGCTTGGATTTCCAGCAAGCATGTGTGTGCGTATTTGATAGGAGTGAATGGAGACAAATGGTTTTTAATACTTGACGTGCTGTTGGAGTGTGAGCAAAGTAACATTTATGAAGGGATTCAGGGAAACCGGCAGGCCGGACTTGAGTCCTGGAGATGGGAAGTACAGTGTCTGCACTCTGAAGGAGGGGTGTTAATGTTGCAGTTTTATAACTGTAGTGTAAAGCACCTCTCTGGCAAGACAGTGATGGAGTGAATGATGATGAAAGTTTTTCTTTTCGGGCCACCCTGCCTTGGTGGGAATCGGCCGATGTGTTAATAAAAATATATATATATATATATATATATATATATATATATATATATATATATATATATATATATATATTGCATGTATTGATTAAGAATAACATATATTTACCTGGCACAGATGTTGAACCATAGTCTGTTATTTCTGAATGGCTGATAACTTGTTAGTATCTTGCAGCTTTGGGACATGATTGTTCAGTTTATGTTATTGGATATTTGTGTGTATTGTGTGTGACTGTTGAATATGTGAGGTTCATGACCTGTAGGCTGTGGACATGGTGTTTATGAGTCACTATTGAGGATCTGTTCTGTAGTGTTCATCCTAGGATAGTGTCCTGTGGTGTACATCCTAGGAGAGTGTACCGTGGTGTACATCCTAGGAGAGTGTACCGTAGTGTACATCCTAGGAGAGTGTACCGTGGTGTACATCCTAGTATACTCAAGGAAGTCCTCAAACTAGCCTACCATACTGTACTTTCCATATAATGCACGGTCACCATAAATAAATAAATAGTAATAAATAATACCTTTATTTACTACAAGTACATGTACATAGAATACAGGCCTAGCTGACATCATTGACATACTACTATATAGAAAGATCCTTCTTATGCAGAGCATTTCGGGCAAATCAGGTCCATGTCCCAGGATGCGACCCACACTAGTCGATTAACTCCTAGGTACCTATTTTACTGATGGGTGAACATAGACAACTGGTGTAAAGAAACACGCCCAATGTGTCTACCTGCGCTGGGAATCGAACGCAGACCCTCGCCGTGTGAAGCAAGAGCTTTAGCGATCAGGCCACGGGGCATTGCTCGTCAAGCAATTTTGTATTACGGATCCTTCTGTGGTAGTCCCAACCGAGGCCACAGAAGAGGTCATGGAGGACGTGGTTCCGAAAACAATTAGAACCCTCCACAAGCGATGGTTTTTGGGAAATCTGAGCGCCAGAATCAAATCGTCCCGTGGAGACAGTGTTAGTGAGTACTTCATCCCCATCCAGAATTCCTTTAACTCCTTATTCAGTCTAAAGGAAGAGTCCCTCTTTGATGACGTTGATTCGCGCGATTAAGATGAAGACATTTTCGAGGATGCGATTGAAAAAACTTCTCTGATGATGATTCACCTTGTGTGCATGTCCATTCCAATGCAACAATAGTTCCTTTAGTCAAAACTTCTGTGCCCAGTGCACCAGGTCATGGACTCTGGTGTGCAAGTCAACATCGTCAGGTCTAGCCTGTTTAGGGATAAACAGATACGTATAATGTAATAGTAGAACTAACTCGTGTAACCACCCGAGGTCAGTCTTCCCTTACCTTCTCTATCTAAGGTAGAGTTTTCTGCTTCTTTAATTGTTGTAGACTAGATCAGTTTCCCTGGTGATCTTTCTCTGTAGATCACATGAATAACGATAGACCAATCTCATTTATTTCTCGTGACCCACCATGATTAGTAATCCTTTATGTTCTAGGATGTCATATGTCTTTGTTGTACAACATTTTCTTGCACTGTATAGAATCAGCCCACAGTCTGTCCACTCTATGTATTAATTTTGAGCTGTATGTCAAGGTCACCATACGTTAGCTTTGCTAAGCTGTCAGTAATATGTATACTTTAAATATACCATCCCTCTGTACATCACGTGATCTCGACATGTGAACCTCTCACGCTAGGCCTTAGGCCTCAGTTTTCATCCCGACCAGGGCCACAGGTAGACGTGTGATGAAGACTGTTCTTCATCTTGTCATTACAATACATGTATATAACAGCCTCCATTGTTGGTGTCATTGCTACCTTCACTCTTCCCAAGAACCCTGCGACATATATCCTAGTATACTGTATTGAGGTTTACTATATACATCCTAGTATACTGTACTGTAGTTTACTAGATGCATCCTAGTATACTGTACTGTTCTGTATTATATACATCCTAGTATTCTGTACTGTGGTGTATTATATACATCCTAGTATACAGTACTGTGGTGTACATCCTATGGTGAATATCCTAGTATACTGTACTATGGTGTATATCCTAGTATACTGTACTATGGTGTATATCCTAGTGTACCGTACTATGGTGTACATCCTAGTATACTGTAATGTGGTGTACATCCTTCTACCCTGTACTGTCGTGTATATTCTAGTATACTCTACTGTGTACATCTTAGTATACTGTACTGTAGTGTACATCCTAGTATACTGTACTGAGGTGTATATCCTAGTATACTCTACTGTGATGTACATCCTAGTTTAGTGTATTGTGGTGTGTACATAGTATACTGTACTGTGTACATCCTAGTATATTATACTGTGTATAGTCTAGTATTCTGCGTTGTCGTTTATATCCTAGTATACTGTAATGAGGTGTACATCCTGTTATACTGCAGTGGTGTACATCCTAGTAAGCTGTACTGTGGTGTACATCCTAGTATACTGAACTGCGGTTTACATCCTAGTATACTATTCTGTGATGTACATCCCAGGATACTGTGCCGTAGTATACATCTAGGATACTACACTTTTCTGTACATCCCAGGATAATGCACTGTGGAGTACATCCTTGTATTGTGATACTGTATTTACCTGGAGGGTGAATAATGAAAAGCAAGGGAGCGATGAGTACACTGAGGAAGAACTCTCCAGGTAAAACAGTTAAATACTGTTATGTATTTTCCTAAACAGCTGTTATGTAAATTTAAGATGAGTAACACTAAGGAATTTGGTGTAAAATTAATAACTGTTTTCCTTGAGGAAATATTAGGATATTTTATTGAGGAAACGTTTCGCCCACGAAAGAACTGAAGAAGCTATTCGTGGCTAAACGTTTCTTAAAAAATATGTCATAACACTGCACGTCTTTTTTTTTACTGTCACACACACACACACACACAGAAGGCAAAAAACCCAAGTAAACAAAGAGATTAGTAGAAGAGCTAGAAACGAGTATGCACAGGTACAGAGGGAAGCCCAGAAACAGTACGAAAATGGCATAGCATCGAAAGTTAAGTCCGACCCGAAACTGATGTACAGTCACATCAGAAGGAAGACAACAGTTAAAGACCAGGTGATAAGGCTGAGGAGAGAAGATGGGGAACTCACAAGTAACGATCAAGAGGTATGTGAGGAGCTCAACTTGAGGTTTAAGGAAGTATTCACAGTGGAGGAAGCAAGGCAGCTGGGTAGACAGGATGGGGAGCGCCACCAACAAGGGATGTATCAAGTGCTAGAGGGCATACACACAACTGAGGAGGAGGTGAAGCAGTTACTCAGTGACCTTGATACCTCAAAGGCGATGGGTCCGGACAACATCTTCCCATGGGTTCTTCGGGAAGGAGCTGAGGTACTGAGTGTGCCACTTACCATAATATTCAACACATCCCTTGAAAATGGGCAGTTACCTGAGGTATGGAAGAAGGCCAACGTAGTCCCCATCTTTAAAAAAGGAGACAGAAAAGAGGCACTAAACTATAGACCGGTATCACTTACATGTATAGTGTGCAAAGTCCTGGAGAAAATCATCAGGAAAAGAATGGTGGAGCACCTCGAGCTGAACAGGATAATAAATACCAGGCAGCACGGATTCCGGGAAGGCAAATCCTGTGTAACAAACCTCCTAGAGTTCTATGATAGAGTAACAGAGGTAAGGCAAGAGAGAGAAGGGTGGGTTGATTGCATTTTCCTGGACTGCAGGAAGGCCTTCGACACAGTTCCTCACATGAGATTAGTAAAGAAGTTGGAGGAACAAGCACGTATAACAGGAAGGGCACTGGAATGGATCAGGGAATACCTCACAGGGAGGCAACAACGGGTCATGGTGCGTGATGAGGTATCACAGTGGGCACCTGTGACGAGCGGCGTTCCGCAGGGGTCAGTCCTAGGACCAGTGTTATTCTTGGTATATGTAAATGACATGACAGATGG
Source organism: Cherax destructor (assembly GCA_009830355.1). Classification (NCBI taxonomy): domain Eukaryota; kingdom Metazoa; phylum Arthropoda; class Malacostraca; order Decapoda; family Parastacidae; genus Cherax; species Cherax destructor. Next base: position 41,388 of record WNWK01013343.1, read on the forward strand.
GATAGACTCAGAAGTGTCTCTGTTCGCAGATGATGTGAAATTAATGAGGAGAATCAAATCGGAGGAGGACCAAGCAGGACTTCAAACAGACCTGGACAAGTTTCGGCCTGAATCCTGCATGTACCTGTGTCTGGATACTGAGATTTTCAGACACGACATCAGGATAAATCGTTGAGAGACGGATGCTTCTTGAGAAGGGCAAAGAAGACCGCTGACAGAGTACAGGCTAAGCGGACAAAGGCTACAAACCTCGGAAAAAGAGAAAGACCTTGGGGTGAGTATAACGCCAAGCACGTCTCCAGAGGCACACATCAACCAGATAACTGCGGCAGCATATGGGCGACTGGCAAACCTAAGACTAGCGTTCCGTTACCTTAACAATGATTCGTTTAAGACACTGTACACCGTGTTCGTCAGGCCCATACTAGAATATGCAGCACCAGTCTGGAACCCACACCTGGTCAAGCACATAAAGAAACTAGAGAAAGTGCAAAGGTTTGCGACAAGGTTAGTTCCACAACTCAGGGGTTTGTCCTATGAAGAAAGGCTGAGGGAAATAGGACTAACAACACTGGAGGAAAGAAGGGTCAGAGGAGACATGATAACGACATACAAAATACTGCAGGGAATCGACAAGGTAGACAGTGACAGGATGTTCCAGAGAGGGAACACAGAAACAAGGGGACACAACTGGAAGCTGAAGACTCAGATGAGTCAAAGGGATGTTAGGAAGCATTTCTTCAGCCACAAAGTAGTCAGGAAGTGGAATAGTCTAGAGAAAGACATAGTGGAGGCAGGAACCATACACAGTTTTAAGACGAGGTATGATAAAGCTCATGGAGCAGGGAGAGCAGATACCCAGTAGCAGGCAGCGCAGAGGCGGGGGCCAGGAGCTGAGTCTCGACCCCTGCAACCACAATTAGGTGAGTACAATTAGGTGAGTACACACACACACACACATATATATATATATATATATATATATATATATATATATATATATATATATATTTATATATATATATATATATATATATATATATATATATATATATATATATATATATATATATATATATATATATATATATATATGTAGTAGGTCAGTAGTCAGCAACCACCCAGGGAGGTACTACAGTCCTACCAAATGGGTGTGAAACAGAAATCTGAAATTTTTTGCGTGATGGTAGGATTTCTGGTGTCTTTTTCTGTCTCATAAACATGCAAGGTTGCAGGTATGTCGTGATACACTTACATCTTTTTTTTTTTTTTTTTTTTTTTTACCAATAGGTATATTTTATTACATAATATGGTACAAAAGATTTAAGAGATACATTGTTGATATAAAGATGGCATATACAGTACATGAGGTGTGAGATACATGTCTAGTACATATTGTTACATGTTTGTCACTGATTATAATGCTAAAATCTCATCCAGCTCTTCCGAGCTGGGGCGCGTGCCCAGAATACAGCATGCATTATCCCTCTGAACAGCAGCGCTGAGTCGTTGGAACAGAAAACTAGCTACCCTGGGATCCCTAGTTACCCTGTTGAGTCTTTTGCCCAGCTCCTTGAGGAACTTAGATGCACTCTTTCCCCATGAGCCAAGGGTCTCTGAGCCTATGGGAACAAACATATAATGACGGGCAAGTTCTCCATATTTTCTCGACTTCTGGGACTCCCTGAAGGTGGCAGTTGCCCCTCCTTCCTCCCTAGTGTATTGGAGATAGGTATCAGCCAAGGTAGATGCACATGTGTAGTCCCACACCACCTACTTGCCGTCTGTCCAGGCTTGAAGGGTGATACCATCTGGACGCTTTTGGCTGCCATCAGATCTGCATAGTTGGGGTGGTTCCCTTACTGCTGGGCATCCGGCTGTTGTGAGGCTCCTGTTGATAATGTTATTAACTTCTTCATGTCTTGCAATCTTTCCCTCGGATTTACGACACACAAGACCATGGTACCCGAATCGGTCTGCTGCTTCACTGCCACAAATACACCTGTGTTCGGCGAGAATAGGGGCGGCAAGTCGAAGGGCAACACCAATGCGGATGGTCTGTGGGTCGAGGCGTGTGCCAAGGTTGGAGTTGGGAACAGCCAAAAGAAAGTCCCCTGCATGAGGAGCTCTCACTGCAAGGAGGCGGGCTCTATCCTTCCCTGACACACTCTGAAGCATTGCTGAGGCTATATTCTCTACTATTGGGCCATCCCAGTGCGACTGTTTGTAGTTGTTGGGGGGAGCAGGCCTGGTTTCAGAGCCTGTTAGGTTATCCCAGATCCTGGCTCCATCAACGAACTTTTGGTCATGGATTCCAATCGTGTCAATAAGATGTTCAGGAAGAATTGCTGCTACAAGCCCTCTGGATGCAATGCATGAAGACAGGAGAGCGGGTAGAGCAATCTGAGATGACTTGCGGACACCAATGCCTCCTAGTCTGACTGGGAGTGTAGCTTGGTCCTACTGGCATCGCTTCCCAGAGGTGCTCCAAGCAAGACACTATTAGTAGGGGCAATGACTGTTGCTCCTGGTAGTTTTGATATTACTGCATCTATCACTTGTTGATTGACTGAGATGATTTCACATTTGGATGGATTCAGGATGAGACCCATTTCCTGCCTGTCCCCGTGTCATCACTTGTGTAAGATCATCTACAAGGGACTCCTTTGTACCTGCTAGTGTGCCATCATCCAGGAACCAGATGTTTAGCTCACTGGTCAGTCTTACTGTGATTTTCCTAACTTCTATACAGAAGAGAAATGGTGCGAGAGGGTCCCCTTGCTGGACACCCTCTGATGATGTGATTTCATGCTCTCCAAACAGGAGCATTGATTCCTTGCTATATCCAGCTGAAACAAAAGGGAAGAGACCTGGAAAATGTTCTTGTACAGCTGCTAATACTACGTCCCTTTTCAGGAGATTAAATGCATTCTTGAAATATAATTTAACCACTGCGTTGTCCTCAGGAAGGTTGTCGATATACGCCCTTGTTGCATGAACCGCTGCTTCACTTCCTTGAGAAATCCCAAAGCCAAGCTGGTTTGGTTGAAGCATGATGGCTGCCTCTGCACGAATACTTCTGACAGCAACTTTAGAAACGAGGCGATTGGCCTAATTCCTCCGTCCTTCTTTTTAAGGGCACAAAGTGATGCTCCAAAAAAGAAAGGTTTAATCTCATCAGGAATCAGACCAGCCAAGGAACTGTTAACGAACCTTGTGATCTCTGAAAGCAGTGACTCTGCAATCTCCCCGATAACTGGATTAACCATTTCCTTTAAATGTTGTGGCCTTATTCCAGTGTAACCCCCAGCAGAGCCGGACGGGAATGACATTATTGCTTTGTAAATGTCCGAGTCTTGCACAATCAGTGGTTCCACAGTGGGGACAGAGGAGTTGGAACTGTTGGTACCCCTGGTTTCCCTGGCAGGGTGCTTTTCTCTAAGTGCTTCAGCAGTGTCAGCATCCCTGGGGGCAACTGTATCTTCACTGGTGATAATTCTGATTGCTCTCACAGTGTTGCCCTCTTCAATTTTCTTGCTCACTTGGACTCTGATTTTTTCGCTGTCAGTGGAGTGAGTGGGGGTTCTGCCTGTCCCATTTTTGTATTGATGGGGAAGGGGAATGAGGTTATCAGCTCTAGGAAAGTCTCTTAAGGATTTAATGATCATTGAGGCTAGCCTCTTTCCCCTTCTTTCCGGCACAGCTAAGCAGACATTGCCAAAAAGTAGCAAGTTGTGCCATGCCTTGAGGGTTGGTGGAGCATTTAGGATAGCAGAACCATCGTTTACTTTTGTTAAGAGGTCCGTAAGTTTCCCAGCTGCGTGTGGACGGGCTGCTTTGGGAATATGTGTGAGTGTCCTGATACCTGTTGCTTTAATTGCTTCCAGGATATTATCTGATGAGATGAGATCTGTTGGAGTGGGTTCAGGTGCCTGAAGTGGCTCTGGGTCATCACTGTCCACAGGAGGACATCCTGAACCCGGGCAGCTGCCATGTTTACGGAGGAAACCATTAGAGTTGAGACAACGAAGCTGTAAACACGACCGACACTTGCCTCTCTTAGTATTGCCAGCCGTGCCATTTCCTTGGCTGCTCGCTTCCTCCTGACTGGCATTCATCTGGCTAAGTAAATTGTAGTGGAGTACGACATGCTGGGTGGGTAAGGTGCGTGGAAGGTAGTGAACTTGACCGTGGTGGCCTGGTAGGGCTTGAGGGGTGTCGCTGGGATTTGAGTGAGGGAGGCGCAGGTAGTTGGGTGGGGGAGGCGCAGGTTGTTGGGTGGGGGTAGCCAGGGGAGAGGAGTGAGGGGAGTACACTACACATGGACTTTGCACTCTATATATATATATATATATATATATATATATATATATATATATATATATATATATATATATATATATATATATATATATATATATATATGCAAAACAACCACTATGAAAAAATAGAGGAATTCCAAGCGCTTTCGTGACTACTCACATTATCAAGGAACTATAAAAGGAAACATGACAAGAGGACTTATATAAGGGGTGAGACTAAGAATGTAGACATAAACCATTTCCTTGTTAAATTAAATAGCTTAGCTCATTCTATAAATTTTACTGTTGAATTCGAAGTAAATAACTCATTGCCCTTCCTAGATGTTTTTATTATTAAGGGTAACATTGATTTTAAATTTAAAATTTACAGAAAACCTACAAATAATTGTTCCTATGTACACTATTACTCTTCACATCAATATAGAGTTAAAGTGTCGGTTTTTTCTTCAATGTTTTTGAGAGCTTTACGTATTTGTAGTCCAGAGTTCATAGATGAAGAAATCTCTAAAATTTATGAAATAGCTAATGATTTAAAATACCCTAGAAACATAATTGATAAATCTTTTAAAATAGCTAGGAATACTTTTTACAATCCCAAAAGGGACAACCAACCTTATTCAACCAAAAATATGTTGGTTCTCCGTTACCATGAAAACTTGGTTGATATGCCTTCCTTTCTTAAGAATTTTAATATCAAAGTTGTATTTAAAAATCTTGATACAGTAAAAGACTTTTGATAAAAAATTCCCCAAAATGCTGACGGATGTGTCTATAAGATTCCCTGTAAAATATGCGATAAAGTTTATTATGGTCAAACTGGTAAAAGTCTTGAACTAAGATTAAAACAACATAAATATAGCATTAGAACTGGACAAGATTCTAATGCTCTATTTATTCATGTGAGAGACTTTAACCATCCAATTGATTTTCAAAATGCTGAGAAGGTTGTATCAAGCAAGTCCATGGTTGAGAGGAATATAATAGAATCATGTTTCATTAAAAGCAGTTTTGAAAATAATATGAATATTTCTTTTGGTTTATATAAATTGGATTCTTTTATAATTAATAAAATTTGGGAAGAATTTAATGATAAATTGGACTAATCTTAATTCTTGGGAAGAGTTTCAGGTCCTTTCTTGTTTTTCCTCTTCACAGAGTCGTGCGATGTTACGCTACTGTGAGGTGTAGTCTTTGTTAGTGTGATGTGACTGTGAGGTGTAGTCTTTGTTAGTGTGATGTGACTGTGAGGTGTAGTCTCACCCCTTATATAAGTCCTCTTGTCATGTTTCCTTTTATAGTTCCTTGATAATGTAAGTAGTCACGAAAGCGCTTGGAATTCCTCTATTTTTTCATAGTGGTTGTTTTGCATATTTTGATATCACCTGATTACTGTGATTTTTTTGCATATATATATATATATATATATATATATATATATATATATAAGAACATAAGAACATAAGAAAGGAGGAACACTGCAGCAGGCCTGTTGGCCCATACTAGGCAGGTCCTTCACAATCCGTCCCACTAACAGAATAACATATATATATATATATATATATATATATATATATATATATATATATATATATATATATATATATATATATATATATATATATATATACTAACCCCACTGGGTTTTCTTCTATTTTCTTTCTAGTTCTTGTTCTTGTTTATTTCTGCTTATGTCCATGGAGAAGTGGAACAGAATTTCTTCCTCCGTAAGCTATGCGTGTCGTGGGAGGCGATTAAATGCCGGGAGCAATAGGCTAGTAACCCCTTCTCCTGTATAAATTACTAAAAAGAAGGAAAAGAAGAACTTTATAAAATTGGGATGTTTGAATGTGCGTGGATGTAGTGCAGATGATAAGAAAGAAGTGATTGCAAAGGTTATGAATGAAAAGAATTTGGTTGTCGTAGTCCTAAGCAAAACAAAGCTGAAGGGGGTAGGGAAGTTTTAGTTTGGAGAAATAAATGGGATTAAGTCAGAAATATCTGAGAGAGTTAGAGCTAAGGAAGGGGTAGCAATAATGTTGAAGGATCAGTAATGGAGAGAGAAGAGGGAATATAAATGTATAAATTCAAGGATTATGTGGATTAAAATAAGGGTTAGTTGTGAAAAGTGGGTTATAATAAGTGTGTATGCACCTGGAGAAGAGAGGAGTGTAGAGGAGAGAGAGAGAGAGGTTTTGGGAGATGTTAAGCGAATGTGTAGGAGCATTTGAGGCAAGTGAAGGAGTAATTGTTGTAGGGGACCTAAATGCTAAAGTAGGAGAAACATGTAGAGAGGGTGTGGTAGGTAAGTTTGAGGTACCAGGTGTAAATGATAATGGGGAGCATTTGATTGAACTTAGTATGGAATGGGGTTTAGTTATACCTGGAGAGAGTTCCGGGGATCAACGCCCCCGCGGCCCGGTCTGCGACCAGGCCTCACATATTTACACACATATTTTAAGAAAAAGAGGATAAATAAGTATACAAGATATGACGTAGGGCGTAATGACAATAGTTTGTTGGACTACGTATTGGTAAATAAAAGATTGTTGGGTAGACTTCAGGATGTGCATGTTTACAGAGGGGCCACAGAAATATCAGATCACAGGAAAGTCTGTGCGGGAAGGAAGAAGAGCTATTGGTGGAATGATGATGTAAAGAGAATAGTAAGGGAGGTGTGAGGGAAAAGTCCATAGATAGGAGTGATGAAAGTGTGAAGGTATGTAGAGTGATGGTTGAGTGGTAGTTTGCTTGTTGAGGTGGGGTGAGTGTCTCCCTGCTGCTATACCCCCCCTCCCTTTTTATCCGGTGAGAGGTGTAATGCTGGGCTCCGGCCACCGGTTGAAATCACTCGACTAACCACACTCGATCTCACTGTAAGTACTTCACGGCTGCTCGTTTCTTCATTATTTTGGAGCTTCACTCATGTTTAACATTCACTTCTGCTATGTCCTGCCTTGGTTTTGGTAGAGTTAATTATTACAGTTTCGCCATTTCTTTTAAAGGCCTTATGCCTACTATGTAAATTAATGCTAGAGTTGTGAGTAATTATTGTGGTTTCATTCACAGTCCTCTGTGTCCGCTCGGATCATCGGATTCAAGGCTGAGTGGGGGGCCGGCGTACTCACCAATTGAGAAACAGAGTGGTTCTACCAAATTCTGCACTACCATAACATCAGGCAACTGGACGTCACTAGGGGACAACTTTCAACTGAGTCCCTGACATCATTTGTGACATTGTAACAGTTTGGAAGACTGTTGGATTTGTGGAAAAACTCGAGGCAACAACAACAACAACAACACAACCACCACGGAGTCATCACCGGGATTCATTGCTTCAGTGATAAGACCACAGCTATAAATATTTAGCTTTGAATCTTATATATATTTTTTGTGTTTTCATTTTCTTAAGATAGGATTATTATAATCATATTTACGTATTTATTATTTAAATTTCATTCTATTAAAATAGTGTTTATTTTTCTTGTTATTAGTCTTTTTCTATTATACTTTTCCTGAGAAGATTTTCGACAACCTTCACAAGTGGCGACCTTGCCAGGATTCGACTCAAGGATTCGACGCCTCGAACAAGATTCGACGCCTCGAACAAGATTCGACGCTACTCTTGACTTGAGCCGGCGGCACCTGACACATTATTGGAACTCCGCCAACAGTGACGGTGGCCGCCTCCACCACTCCACACCACAGACGGTTGCAACCCTTCATAAGTATTCATTTACTATAGTAGGACTACAGTTAAGGTATTTAAAGGATTTGGTGATTGTTAATTACTCTGTTTATGTTAGTCAAGTCAAGGCAGGATGTGCTAGTTACTTCTGCCACCTTTGTTTTGAGCTTGAAGATTATTTTAGGAATAGACTCTAGGGATCCGAGATTTTCCAGTGATAAATCTTCTTCATTGAGTTCTTATATGTTATATCAATTGAACTGTCATAGGACACTCTTGATTATAGTGGGAAGAGTGGATGGTCAAGTGATCCCATTCTCCTTACTGGACCCCATAGCTATCCTGTTGGTGGTAGTGGCTACTTTATTGTGGACTCCGTAGCTATTCTATTGATGGTTGTGGATAGTTTATTGCGGACCCCATAGCTATCCTGTTAATGGTAGTGGTTAGTTTATTGTGGACCCCATAGCTATCCTGTTGGTGGCAGTGGCTAGTTTATTGTGGACCCCGTAGCTAGCCTGTTGGTGGTAGTAGCTAGTTTATTGTGGACCCCATAGCTATCTTGTTGATGGTAGTGGCTAGTTTATTGTGGACCCCATAGCTATCCTGGTAGTGGTTAGTTTATTGTGGACCCCATAGCTATCCTGTTGGTGGTAGTGGCTAGTTTATTGTGGACCCCATAGCTATCTTGTTAATGGTAGTGGCTAGTTTATTGTGGACCCCATAGCTATCCTGTTAATGGTAGTGGTTAGTTTATTCTGGACCCCATAGCTATCCTGTTGGTGGTAGTGGCTAGTTTATTGTGGACCCCATAGCTATCCTGTTAATGGTAGTGGATAGTTTATTGTGGACCCCATAGCTATCCTGTTGGTAGTAGTGGCTATTTTATTGTGGACTCCGTAGCTATCCTATTGGTGGTAGTGGCTAGTTTATTGTGGACCCCTTAATCTTCTTGGTAAGTAAGACACAGGCAACATTTAGGCATCTTTATTCCGAAACGTTTCGTCTATACAATAGGCTTCTTCAGTCGAATACAGAAAATAGGAAGGAGCAGTAGAGATGTGAAGACTATGTAATCAGTCCATCACCCTTGAAAATGTAGATTTGAGGTTGTCAGTCCCTCAGCATGGAGAATACTGTTTAATAGTCGGAAACAATGTGAAGAACAAGCGACAGTGTGGAGACTTATATACTGTCGGCAGGAGAGGTGTAGAGTAGTTGAAGAAAGAATGTAATTGAGAGGTCACGTCCCTCTCAGATCCAAAAATTCTCTCTTGAAAAAGTTGTCCAACGTGTTTTCTGTACCAAGATGCCATTGTGTTGCAGTGTCTGACAGAGTGAATATCAAAATGGAATACCATACCGACAAGTTGGCATTGTATGCCAACTTGTCGGTATGGTATTCCATTTTGATATTCACCCTTAGTCATCATGTTGATGATAGTGGCTAGTTTATTGTGTGGTAACAATAATTATGGTTTGCAACAATCATTACATTCGCTGGAGGGGAGCGTTAACCCCGTCGGTGTGGGGCGTCTCGCATTTTAGGGGCTTGGCAAAGCGGTCCATCGGATCTAATTCGAAATTTCAAGTTTCTATTTCTATTTAGAAAGGAACATTTGCTCCTTCACTTTCATCGCACAGCTTTGGGCAAAAAATGTTCCCCGTACTATCGGAAAGCCGGGCTCGATACGGCTTCAACTGTCAGTGGCCCTCATAAACCCAACAAAAAAGAAGAAAAGTTAATCCCATGGTTTGGGGGGTTCATACAGCGCATGGGGGAATGGGAGCTTTCAGGTTCAGCACCGGCAGCTCTGCAGCAGCGGAAGACTCACAGGTAAGACCCAAAACGAGTGGCTGAGGAAATGGGGATAGGGGAAGACTAGTGTTGGAGATGAAGATCTTGAATTGTAGATGACAGGGCCAGGGCTAAACCCAGCAGCATAGCATTGTGGGGCAGTGTAGAAAGAGCAGAGTGGAGGCAGTGCTAACCGGCTGACATGTGACTTGAGTACGGTGATGAGATCTTGACTGGTTAGGCTTCAAATATTGGGGATCACGTTGCTGAGCCTAGAGTTGACTTCTTATGTTCTTACCTAGAAAGTGATTGGTGGATAGAGGTCGGTAGGAGGGCGGAGGAGGGGCAGCAGCTTAAGGTGTTTGTCGATTATGATGTCGGTGGATTTTGTGCAGTTACAAAGTTCGTTGATAGTCTTATTGAAGGAACCGGGATCAGCTACATTTTGCATGTAGGCAAACATCATACAATAGATTTGTGTAGAAACGCCATCGGGTAGTGGAGGGAAGGAGGTGGAGGTAGTAGAGTGGCTTGTAGGATTTTAGTAGTGTCTGTTTGTAGCTTAGTTAAAGCAGCATAAGTTGGGGTCTTCTTCTTTAGGTCTTTTAGTTTCTTGGATAAGATTTCCTTTCGGACAGGGCATTTTGCTGCAAGTGTATGATGGTCGCTCTTGCAGTTGATGCATGTAGGTGTAGTAGTGAAAGTACAGGTTCGAAAATCATAGCCGTCGTTCCCATAAGTGAAGCAGATCTTTTTGTTTTTGATGTGGCAGTCGGTGGAGAAGTGGTTGTATGAGTCGCAGTTCCAGCATGGAGATATGTGTTTCAAATGTTCTGGCTCAATCTGTCGTGGCTAAATAAAGTATTATATAGCCAGGCCGTTTGATAGGGCTCTGGCAGCCATAGTGATGTCAGTAAACGTAATCTTCACCAATGATGAGGCAGTGGGAATCTTTGTGATGCTTTCGATAGTGGCCCAGTCGTTTTGCTCTTCAATTGAGGATTAGAGTTCAGCAGTGGACAATACCATGATGATTCTGTCTAGACGTTTCATGAATACAAATCTTTTTGCTTTCAAGTAAGGAGAGGTAGAGATAACATAGCCATGTTCATCAAGAGTCTTCATTGCACTTGGGGAGTAGAATTTCTCGACTTCCTCGATATCAGTGAAGGTAAAGAGGAAGGCCTCCTTCAGTGAAGCAATGCCCGAGAATTTGACCTGCAGGCAACTTTTCAGAGCTGCCGCAAGTGCAAGCTTCGTGGCATCGTTGATGATAGAGCTTTTAGGTTTTATCTTAACACAATGAAACATCGTGGAAGTGCAGAGTCGCTTGGAGACAGGTAGAGGTTCCCCTCCCCAACGGGAATCGTAGGGAGACTGTGATGATAGGAGATACTGTGACTTCACACGGCAAGTGCAGCAGAGCGAGTGATCCGGCAGCTCTGAGTGAGCGAAACTGTTCCTTAATTAAAAATTATCCTAGTGGTGGACATATGTCCTAATTTCGTTCACATAGTTTATTAGTAATGGTGAGAGCGTAGTTGTCACGATCTTCAGCCTTTGCAATCTATTTTCGTCGTTTATGTATTTTGTAGGCCAAAACTGGACAGCTTGTTCAAGGTGAAGCGTCTGTGTTGTTTCTGATGCTGTGTACTCAAAATTTCTAGTAATAAAATCTGGCATTATATTACCCTTACAAATATTATGTAAAATCGTCTCTTGACCACTCCGCTAACCTGGCTAGTTCACTAACACTACCACAGTTAGTCTTGAATGTCGCATTTTTCCTAATTTTGTCTCTAAATTTTTTCTGCTGTGCACGATTGTAAAATAAGGAGATTGTTAATCACTGAACCCACCAACAATCCCAGTTTGTTTATCAAATGTTTCTTCATCGTTTTGAACTTAAGATTATAAGACAACAATCTATTTAAAAAAAAGTAATTTCGATATTCTGAAGCTTAGTATGTGAGAGTAAATAAAAGTAATGCCTTGCGGCCTTCAAGTTATTGCATATTGTTTAGTGATTTTGAAATTAAATAATTGAACTAGTTATTATTATGTTTTGGATAACACTTCTGTTTACTGCGCGGTAACTTTACATGATGATATTAAGGATATGATAATTTTACACCTTTCACAATCTGCAGGATAACTTCCCCTCTCATCATGATAAAAAAAAACAATATGAGAAAAGGTAACTTTTAAGGCTGACGAGTGTAATGTTTATTTTTCATTAAACTGTTGGTGCAGAATTCTGGTAATGAGTGTAGAGAGGCTGTTGGACGCTGCCTGCCGGCCACACACTGTAATGTCACGTCTCAACACGACTGCAGGAAGCCAGACAAAGTCTGCTGCATCTCTCCAACACACGGTGAGGACTTTAACGTGGTATTTAGCAGACAATGCAGTGACGGGATTGTGGGAACATCGTTTCATTCACGAGTGGACTTTATCAAGTCCTTAATACAGCCCACTTGTCGGCGAAACGTTGTACCGATGTTTCGAAGCATTGTTAAGTTTTTATTGAATATACTTTAAGATTTATATTTCTTGTGGGAGAATCTGACGCATTTCTGATTTCTATCTGTTAGGTAACGGCTTGACAAAGCTCCTGGAGAGCGAAATGTTGCCACAATAAAATGTCACATTAGTTGCATTTGTGTCCTTTTACTTAACGAAAATAAAGTTGCTAGAGATACGGAAGCTAACCAGAAAGTTTTTTCCAGGTATATAGAACAAAGACTGATCCCTGTGGAACACCACTTGTTACAAGTCCCCATTCGGATTTAACCCCATATATGCACACTCTCTGCTTCCTATTGGTGAGCCATGACTCGATCCATGACAGCACTTTTCCCCCAATGCCATGAGCTGCCACTTTCTTTAACAGTCTCTGGTGCGGTACTCTATCAAAAGCCTTACTAAAGTCTAAATAAACAATATCGAATTCTTTATCGTGATCAACAGCCTCAAAAGCTTTACTGAAGAAGGTTAATAAATTAGATAGGCAGGAACGGCCCCTAGTGAATCCATGCTGGGTATCATTAATCAAATTATGGTTATCTAGATGGCTTCTAATAATATCAGCTATAATTGACTCTAGTAATTTGCCTACAATTGAGGTCAGGCTTATTGGGCGATAGTTTGACGGTAGTGACTTGTCCCCTGCTTTAAAAATAGGAATTACATTAGCCATCTTCCACATATCAGACACTACACCTGTTTGAAGAGATAAATTAAAAATGTTAGATATTGGTTCACAGAGTTCCATTTTGCATTCCTTAAGAACCCTTGCAAAAAGCTCATCAGGACCCGGCGACTTATTTTGTTTCAGTCGGTCCAGCTGTTTCATAATCACCTCGCCAGTGACTGTGATATTACATAATTTATCTTCTTCTGGGCCTCTGTAAAAATTAATTACTGGGATATTATTAATGTCTTCCTGTGTGAAAACCGAGAGAAAATAATTATTAAAAATAGAGCACATATCATTCTCCTTGTCAGTAAGATGCCCAAAGTTATTTTTAAGGGGACCTATCTTATCCCTAACTTTTGTTCAGATTACAATGGACTTAGAGAACACTTATCATCTGTGGACTGGGGTAATGAAGAGAGCTATCAATATGACAGTTTTCTGAACACTATACATGCTGCCCAAATAACATTTATCCCATATAAAGAAATTAGATCGAATAGAAATGACCCAAAATGGATGAATAATAGGCTCAAATATCTTTTAGGGCAGAATAAAGGAATTTATAGGCGTATCAAAAGAGGTGAGGGTCATCTTATGAGTCAGTATATTGACATTAAGAGGGACGTTAAAAAGGGGATAAGAAAAGCTAAACGGGACTACGAAATTAAAGTTGCTAGGGATTCGAAAACTAACCAAAAAGTTTTTTCCAGGTGTATAGAACAAAAGTTAGAGATAAGATAGGTCCCCTTAAAAATAATTATGGGTATCTTACTGACAAAGAGAATGAAATGTGCTCTATTTTTAATAATTATTTTCTCTCGGTTTTCACTCAGGAAGACACTAATAATATCCCAAGAATTAGGTATTTTAGTGGGCCTGAAGAAGATAAATTATGTAGTATCACAGTCACTAGCGAAAAGGTTATCAAACAGATAGACCGTTTGAAGCAAAATAAATCGCCAGGCCCTGATGAGCTTTTTTCAAGGGTTCTTAAGGAATGCAAAATAGAACTCTGTGAACCCTTAACTAACATTTTTAACCTATCTCTTCAAACAGGTGTAGTGCCGGATACGTGGAAGATGGCTAATGTAATTCCTATTTTTAAAGCAGGGGACAAGTCGTTACCATCAAATTACCGCCCAATAAGTCTAACATCCATTGTAGGCAAATTACTAGAGTCGATTATAGCTGATAACATAAGAAGCCATCTCGATAGGCATAATTTGATTAATGATACTCAGCATGGATTCACCAGGGGCCGTTCCTGCCTAACTAATTTATTAACTTTTTTCAGTAAGGCTTTTGAGGCAGTTGATCATGATAAAGAATTCGATATTGTTTATTTG
>WNWK01013344.1:0-55735 GCA_009830355.1 Cherax destructor
GACACAACTTATGTCATCTCCCACACAAATCTTGCCACGCTTAATACCATTGTTAACGAGAATTAATAAAAATATCAACATGGATGACAGCCAATAAACTTACACTCAACACTGATAAGACCTTCTATATTATGTTTGGCAACAGAGCAGGTGATCCACAATTAAACATTAAGATCAACACTACACCTATCGCTAAACATAATGAGGGCAAATTCCTGGGCCTTCACCTTGACAGCAGCCTGAAATTCAGCACCCATATCCAACACATTACAAAGAACGTGGCCAAAACTGTTGGGATCCTCTCTAAGATACGGTATTATGTACCACAATCAGCCCTACTCACACTATACAATTCACTCATCTATCCCTACCTCACATATGCCATTTGTGCATGGGGATCAACAGCAATTACCCACCTAAAGCCAATAATAACCCAACAAAAAGCTGCAGTAAGAATTATCACGCAATGCAGCGCTAGGCAGCACACCCCCCACTCTTCAAAGACCTAAACCTACTCACTGTTCAGAACATCCATACTTACTACTCTGCTATCTACATTTATAGAACCATAAATTCCAACTTTAACCCTGAGCTAAAACACTTTCTTGACAGTTGTGACAGGACCCATAGACATAATACCAGACATAAATATCTCTTTGACATTCCCCGTGTCCGACTAAATCTATACAAAAATTCATTGCGCATAAAAGGGCCTCAAATCTAGAACTCCCTGCCTGAAAACTCTAGAACTGCTTACACAACCTCCATTTTCAAAAGCACCGTTAAAAAACATCTTATCTCACTTACGCACCCAACCGGTTGCTAACCACATGAAAACTAGTTTATCTTGCACATATCCACAGCAAAATACACTTATTGATATCTGTGATTCCCTTAATTCGCACATGACTAACCAAAAATTCTAATACAACTATTGCTTCATAATTCTTAAGCTAGTCATAAGTTTGCTTAAGACACTCCAATATAGAAACGGTATTATGCCAATACATCACCTTTATCATTAATATATAAACTAATTGTTAAATTCTTAAATGTTAGAATTTCAGTACCTCAATTCTGTAAACCTAGTTAATCACTACAATTACCTAACCTTACTATCAGTATAATCATTGTGTCACTATTGAGTAAGACCTATCATAAGACTGCCTGAAAAGCCTAGGCATACCTAGGCATATTATTGGCCATCTTGTAATATCTACTTAATAAAATGTATAATATACGTACACCCCACTTTGTATATTACTAGAAATAAAGAATTTGAATTTGGATAACTCGTCCCTGGGTTGAGTGTCGCCTGGATAACTCGCCCCTAGATTGTCACCTGGATAACTCGCCCCTAGATTGTCACCTGGATAACTCGCCCATGGGATGAGTGTCACCTTGATAACTCGTCCCTGGGTTGAGTGTCGCCTGGATAACTCGCCCCTGGGTTGACTGTCGCCTGGATAACTCGCTCCTGGGTTGACTGTCGCCTGGATAACTCGCCCATGGGTTGAGTGTCGCCTGAATAACTCTCCGACGTCAGAATAAATCATGCTGGACTTTACTGTGTTATCTCAGGATTGTATTATATTAATATGTGGAAGCAGTAAACCCGTTGGGCATGAGGGTTGATCCAAGGAAGAAGAGGACACATCCAGTTCTTTGGATCAAGAGCCATTCAGTCAATAAAGCACCTCCCTCCACTGGTTATCAAAGGATAAATCCCCACAATATAATTTTTACGTGTTCAGAACCTGTCTGACCACCACAACACCACTGCAAAAAATATATATTTTCTATAGGCCTAATGAAAAATCAAGTGAATTATAATCAAAGGGGGGGGGGCGCTAAACCTGTATGGAATATACAGCACCTGTGGGGGGGACGGAAGGCATTCAGGGAACTGGAGTGAAAAATCAAGGACCCCAATGGAAATACAGGGTGTTTCAAAATTGGGTTATCCTGCTTTGAAATTGGGTTATCCTGTTTTGAAATTGAGTTATCCCACTTTGAAATTGGGTTATCCTGCTAATTGGGTTATCCGACTTTGATATTGTTATCCTGCTTTGAAATTAGGCTATCCCGCTTTGAAATTGGGTTATCCTGCTTTGAAATTGGGTTATCCTGCTTTGAAATTGGGCTATCCCGCTTTGAAATTGGGTTATCACGCTTTGAAATTGGGTTATTCTGCTTTGAAATTGGGTTATCTTGTTTTGAAAGTAGGTTATCCTGCTTTGAAATTGGATTATCCTACTTTGAAATTGGGTTATCCATTGAAATTGGGTTATCTCGCTTTGAAATTGGGTTATCCCACTTTGAAATTGGGTTATCTTTTGAAATTAAGTTATCCTGCTTTGAAATTAGGTTATCCCGCTTTGAAATCGGGTTATCCTGCTTTGAAATTGGTCTATCCTTTGAAATTGGGCTATCCTGCTTTGAAATTGGGCTATCCTGCTTTGAAATTGGGTTATCCTGTTTTGAAATTTGATCCATCTCTGAAACACTAAGTCACTTTGACTTTTTTTAGGTTATCCTGGTGGTAATTTACACTATGTATGATAATTGTACTTATGTGAACTTGTGCCTAAATATTATTATTATCAAAATCAAGCGCTAAACCCACTAGGGTGACACAGCTTGTGCCTAAATAAACTTAGTTAAGTGTTGAGGTGAGAGGCTGAAGTAACACTGGTTTTACCTTATTTAAGGCTGTCAGGGTGTTGTGGTACTACTGGTATGATGGTTGGCAGTGTGTGGGACAACACTGTGGCACAACACCGTGGCACTCACACTGGACCAGGATATAAGATAGACGTGTTAACACCAGGCTGCTGTACCGTCTATGTACGGTCCACTACCACCGCCACCGCTTAATATATCTCCTGTTTTACTCAACCACCGCAATATTATGCCACTTTTATATATATGTAGCTTCCTAATGTCGTCAACAAACCCTCATGGACTATTTTTAATAATGGATAATGCAATCCCTTCGTTAAATCCATACAAACGGTTTAATGTGGGAGTAATATGAGGGAGAAGCGCCAAGTTCAAACCAGTTTACCTGAAGAGAGTTTTGGGGGTCATCGCCCCCGCGGTTCGATCTGAGACCAGGCCTCGTGGTGGATCAGGGTCTGATCAACTAGGCTGTTACTGCTGGCCGCACGCAAACTGACGTAGGAACCACAGCCCGGATGGTCAGATACTGACTTTAGGTGTTTGTCCAGCGCCTTCTTGAAGACAGCCAGGGGTCTATTGGTAATCCCCCTTAAGATAAGATTTCTTCGGATTTTTAACCCCGGAAGGTTAGCCACCCAGGATAACCCAAGAAAGTCAGTGCGTCATCGAGGACTGTCTGTCTTATTTCCATTGGGGTCTTAATCTTGTCCCCCAGGATGCGACCCACACCAGTCGAATAACAACCCAGGTACCTATTTGCTGCTAGGTGAACATGACAACAGGTGTAAGGAAACACGTCGAAATGTTTCCACCCGCCGGGAATCGAACCCGGGCCCTCCGTGTGTGAAGCGAGAGCTCTAGCCACCAGACCACCGGGCTGTGAGGCAATTAAACAGTCTTGGGCCTACCTGAAGTTTACCTGGAGAAAATTCCAAGGGTCAACGCCCCTGCGGCCCAGTCTGTGACCAGGCTTCATGTTGGACCAGAGCCTGATCAACCAGGCTGTTACTGCTGGCCGCACACAGTCCAACGTACGAACCACAGCCTAGCTGGTCAGGTACCGACTTTAGGTGCCTGTCCAGTGCCTGCTTGAAGACAGCCAGGGGTTTGTTGGTAATCCCCCTGATGCATGCTGGGAGGCAGTTGAACAGTCTTGGGCCTCTGACACTTATTGTGTTGTCCCTCAACGTGCTAGTGGCACCCCTGCTTTTCATTGGGGGGATGTTGCATCGCCTGCCGAGTCTTTTACTTTCGTAGGGAGTGACTCTCGTGTGCAAGTTTGGTACTAATCCCTCGAGAATTTTCCACGTGTATATAACAATGTATCTCTCCCGCCTGCGTTCTAGGGAGTACAGGTTTAGGAACTTCAAGCGTTCCCAGTAATTGAGGTGGTTTATCGCAGTTATGCGTGCCGTGAAGGTTCTCTGCACATTTTCAAGGTCAGCAATTTCACCTGCCTTGAAAGGTGCAGTTAGTGTGCAGCAATATTCCAGCCTAGATAGAACAAGCGACCTGAAAAGTGTCAACATGGGCTTGGCATCCCTGGTTTTGAAGGTTCTCATTATCCATCCTGTCATTTTTCTAGCAGATGCGATTGCTACGGTGTTATGGTCCTTGAAGGTGAGATCCTCTGACATGATCACTCCCAGGTCTTTGACATTAGTTTTTCGCTCTATTGTGTGGTTGGAATTTGTTTTGTATTCCGATGAGATTTTAATTTCCTCACGTTTTCCATAACTGAGTAATTGAAATTTCTCATCATTGAACTTCATATTGTTTTCTGCAGCCCATTTAAAGATTTGGTTTATGTCTGCTTGGAGTCTTGCAGTGTCTTCAACTGTGGACACTGTCATGCAGATTCGGGTGTCATCTGCAAAGGAAGACACTGCACTGTGGCTTATATCCCTGTTATTGCCTTATTAATCTTAAGTTAATCTTTAAATTTGCCCGAAATGCTCTGCATATAAAGGGGCTTTTGGCATGTACACTCAACTGGAGAGTTTACCTGGCGAGGGTTTCGGGGGTCAACGCCCCTGCGGCTCGGTCTGAGACCAGGCCACATGGTGGATCAGGGTCTGATCAACCAGGCTTTTAACGCTGGCCGCACTGTAATACTCTTTTGTACAAACATGAATCATGCTAAAATAAATTTATTATTATTATTATTATTATTATTATTATTATTATTATTATTATTATTATTACCTGGAGTTTACCTGGAGAGAATTCCAGGGGTCAACGCCCCCGCGGCCCGGTCTGTGACCAGGCCTCATGTTGGACCAGAGCCTGATCAACCAGGCTGTTACTGCTGGCCGCACACAGTCCAACGTACGAACCACAGCCCGGCTTTTCAGGTACCGACTTGAGGTGCCTGTCCAGTGCCTGCTTGAAGACAGCCAGGGGTTTGTTGGTAATCCCCCTTATGTATGCTGGGAGGCAGTTGAACAATCTTGGGCCACTGACACTCATTGTGTTGTCCCTCAACGTGCTAGTGGCACCCCTGCTTTTCATTGGGGGGATGTTACATCGCCTGCCGAGTCTTTTGCTTTCGTAGGGAGTGATTTTCGTGTGCAAGTTTGGTACTAATCCCTCGAGAATTTTCCACGTGCATATAACAATGTATCTCTCCCGCCTGCGTTCTAAGGAGTACAGGTTTAGAAACTTCAAGCGTTCCCAGTAATTGAGGTGGTTTATCGCAGTTATGCGTGCCGTGAAGGTTCTCTGCACATTTTCAAGGTCAGCAATTTCACTTGCCTTGAAAGGTGCAGTTAGTGTGCAGCAATATTCCAGCCTAGATAGAACAAGCGATTTGTAAAGTGTCAACATGGGCTTTGCATCCCTGGTTTTGAAGGTTCTCATTATCCATCCTGTCATTTTTCTAGCAGATGCAATTGCTACGGTGTTATGGTCATTGAAGGTGAGATCCTCTGACATGATCACTCCCAGGTCTTTGACATTAGTTTTTCGCTCTATTGTGTGGTTGGAATTAGTTTTGTACTCCGATGAGATTTTAATTTCCTCACGTTTTCTGTATCTGAGTAATTGAAATTTCTCATCATATTTTTTTCTGCAGCCCATTTAAAGATTTGGTTTATGTCTGCTTGGAGTCTTGCAGTGTTTTCAACGGTGGACACTGTCATACAGATTCGGGTGTCATCTGCAAAGGAAGACACGGCACTGTGGCTTATATCCCTGTCTATGTCCGATATGAGGATGAGGAACAGGATGGGAGCGAGTACTGTGCCTTGTGGAACAGAGCTTTTCACATTAGCTGCCTCAGACTTTACTCTACCTGGAGAGAATTCCAGGGGTCAACGCCCCCGCGGCCCGGTCTGTGACCAGGCCTCCTGTTGGACCAGAGCCTGATCAACCAGGCTGTTACTGCTGGCCGCACGCAGTCCAACGTACGAACCACAGCCCGGCTGATCCGGTACCGACTTGAGGTGCCTGTCCAGTGCCTGCTTGAAGACAGCCAGGGGCTTGTTGGTAATTCCCCACTCTGTTGACTACTACTGTTGACTATTATTATTATTATTATTATTATTATTATTATTATTATCATTATTATTATTATTATTATCATTATTATTATTATTATTATTATTATTATTATTATTATTATTATTATTATTATTATTATTACCTGTCCGACAGAAATTCTTCTGTGTTGTTCCAGGGTCAAAGAAGTGTAACTAAAGACCTTGAATTAGTAATCCCACAGAAAGGTGTCCTCAGTCCCACCTTATTTAGTATTCTAATTAATGCTTTACTAAAAGCTATGCCTAGCCAGTCCCAATTATTATATGATTCGCTTTGCTGACGATATAATGATTCTCACCACCGGATCCTCCAATACCCAAAACATCCTTAGCTATGTACTAGCCTTGTGTCAGGACCTGACACGAGACTAGTACATGGTTAAGAAGGTTGTCTCAGCTGAGATGACCAACCCAGGACCTGACACAAGACTAGTACATGGTTAAAAAGGTTGTCTCAGCTGAGATGACCAACTCAGGACCTGACACAAGACTAGTATATGGTTAAGAAGGTTGTCTCAGCTGAGATGGCCAACCCAGGACCTGACACGAGACTAGTACATGGTTAAGAAGGTTGTCTCAGCTGAGATGACCAACCCAGGACCTGCCACAAGACTAGTACATGGTTAAGAAGGTTGTCTCAGCTGAGATGACCAACCCAGGACCTGACACGAGACTAGTACATGGTCCTGCCCTTTACCGGGCAGGACCGTGTAGAGACGGTCCTAAACACGTGTTTTTTGCACGTGT
Organism: Cherax destructor; assembly: GCA_009830355.1. Classification (NCBI taxonomy): domain Eukaryota; kingdom Metazoa; phylum Arthropoda; class Malacostraca; order Decapoda; family Parastacidae; genus Cherax; species Cherax destructor. Next base: position 6,969 of record WNWK01013344.1, read on the forward strand.
CATCCTACTCCCCCAGCGCATCTAGGTTCCCGTTCTCTGTTTCTGACCAATCACAAGCCTTCTGTGAGTCGCTCCAGCTAAGTGAGACCGGCATTTGCTCGCTTCCCATTGGTTGAGAGAGCAAAATGTAAACACTTCTCGCTTGGCGTCACCCAGAGCCAGATTTTTGCTCTTCTTCCACTCATATACACTGTGATTATACTCTCTACAATGTCGGTAAGTACTTATTGTTGTGTCCAGTGTGTAAATGAATAGTTTAGGCATATTTTGATATATATATCAGGAGTTAGATATGCATAATATGAGTGTACCATGCAATTGAAAAAAAGTGCAACAAAAGAGGACCGTGTACAGACGGTCCCGCCCGTCAGGGCCACATTTCAAATTTCAGTAAATAAATATTTATATAAAAATTTCTAGTGCATATATGAATTCTGTAGTGGTCTGGGTGTGTACAGAACATTCTTATTGTCATTCCAGATCAATGAGAAATTGTTCTATTGTGAACCCTTCCAACAGAAGTTCAAATATCTCTGCATTTTGGTGGAAAGTGACTCAGATCCAGAACCAGATGACCTGTTGCCATCTCCAGTGCAGTACCAACGTGCAGAAAGGCCTGATGACAGTGTGAGGTTTGACCAAAATGATAGGTTTGATAAAATGCTAGGTCACTGGCCAGTGCAAGGCAGAATATTTACATGCAATTATTGCAGCAAAACAAAAATCATGTCACATCCTCATTTTTGTGTGCCGTATGCAAGGTAAATCTATGCATCAAGAAGGAAAGAAATTGCTTCATAGCCTTTCATTGTAGCAATTAGTGATCAAGAATGATTGTTTTTCTCAGGAAATTCAGGAATATGGGACTTGAAAGTTTTATCCCTTTGCAATGTGTCCATGTTGCTCTTTGGTTCACTTTTATATTTTTATACCTACAAAATGTTTGGAAACAAGTTCCATTTGTGTTTTTGATATTGTATATTAGTATAATAAAATAGAAAAATACTTATTTGGTGTTTTATTAACAATTGCAAATTTGCAACATTCAGAATTTGACACCCTTTAACGGTCAGGACCGTCTGTAGACGGTCCTTGAATATTGGCAATTGCGTGAAAAGTTTTTTTTAGAATTTCAATTATATGGGCTCATTATCCTTACATTGAGTTACTCTATCCACTCATATGAAACACATTTCGAAATTATCATTTTCCAGGGAGTGCCCGGTAAAGGGTTAAGAAGGGTGTCTCAGCTGAGATGACCAACCCAGGACCTGACACAAGACTAGTACATGGTTAAAGATGTTTGGGGTGTTGGAGAAACCTGTGGTGTGAATCATTATATCAGCAAAGCTAATCATATAATGACTGGGCTGGCTAGGCATAGCTTCTCCCCTTCCACCATGTTTTATGCTAGCAGTGGCCGGAGGGAGTGGAGGGTAGGGAGAGAACCTTCCACTTTACTATCCTTGCATCAAACACCTAGATAATACATAAAAGTAATCTCGGTGTTGGCTTCAGTGTCTTCTGCTGTCTGTCTTTCCTATGTGTGTCAGTTTGTTGCGAGTGCTCGAAAGGAGGTTCATCCTATGGGTTTTGAGTAAGGTTGGTTAATGGGGTTTAAAGCCTATCTACTATATGAGGGTCATTAAGGCGTTACCTGGGCAACGCTCTCGCTTCACACACTGAGTGTCCGAGGTTCGATCCAATGGCCTGGTGGCAAAAGCTCTCGCTTCACACAGTGAGGTATCCGGGTTCGATTCCTGGCGAGGGTTGTGGAAAATATTGGTATTTTCCGAAAGTTGTAATTGATAAACTTTCCAATATGAATAGATATCTTTAATGTACTGCTGGTGGTTCCACGTTATGTGGACATGAGATTAGAATCATCCAACCATCGCGTGGGTACGAGGTGGGGGGGGGTTGAGGGGAGGGTAGCGAGGGCAGAGAGCAGGGCAGTCACGTGTGGAGAGGCCTAAGCCCAAGATAGCGGGCGGAATGATTTCGAGAATTTGGCGATTGCGTCAGCATGACTGGATTTAATTACTTCTCTTCGTAATATGGAGTGATATCAAAGTGTGCGAGGCGTAATTCGTGGGATATTTCGGTCCAGAAAGTCCGATATTCGGGCGACAATTTGGTGAAATAACGTGTGATCCCGGTTTAATGGGGTATCGAGATTTAGGCCTAATTCGGGTTATAGTGATACGGCGACACGACAAGATACGGTCGTAAACCCTGATTTTGGGTGGTTTTCGTAATAGAAGAGACTGAAATATACTTAATGAATACGGTGAGACGTTGAATCTAGTGAAGCAGATTTATAAATAATTGGAAGTGAATGTACCGGGTGTCGGCTAGTGAAGGGACGCCATGGAAGGGATGATCAACTTCATCCTTACTCATCGACTCTGAATTTCGATATAGAGACAGTGAATGTGTATAAACTAGTGGGGCATTAAGCCATAGTGTACATAACGATTAAAGTTATACGTATAAACGGTAATAAAGGGAAATAGCGAGAGGATATGAATCGCTACTCCCGATCAACCACATGTTAAGTAACGCCCAGTCCCGTGGGCGTAAAAGAGATCAAGGAAATTAATCTTCTTTGACTCGGCGGGACAACCCATACCATCATCTTGACGGAAGAACTATCTCTACCGAGCAAGATTCTGAGATCTATCGAAGCACATTAACAAGAATGCGGCCTTCCCACCGTAAGTATGTACACTGTCTTAGGTTACCATCTGGCCAGTAGGTATGTTGAGATATTGTGTGTCTGCGGTGGGAATGATGAGGATTTCCAGTGAACACCCTAGACGAAGATAAAGGGTGAGTGAATATTAATTACTTGTGCTCTCTCCTCCTTCTCCTCAATCAGTCTTATATCCTATATCTAAACCCATACAGTCCACTTAAAATCAATCATACCTTAATTATTAGTATCTATTCAGATTTATTTACACTGGTCTAGAGCGTCAGTGGGTTCAGAAGGTGTGAAATAATCGAAGGGAGTCATTTCAGTGACCAGGGTGGCTCAAGTTCTCACATACCTCAAGGGAGTGACTGCGGTAAAATTATACTAGTCGGTCATCTCCCCGGGAGAATGTTTGTTGCAAGTGGCGGTGGCCCAGATAGACAATCTCTTAATTCCCCACAAGGGTTGAAACATTGGGCATGTTTCCTTACACCGGTTCTCTATGTTCCCCATCAATAAAGTGGGTACCTGGGTGTTAGTGGACTGGTGTGGGTCGCATCCTGGGGACAAAATTGACATAATTTCCCTGAAATACTCTGCATAACAAGGGGTTTTCTATATAGTAGTATGTCATTGATGTCAGCTATGGTCCGAATACCTTGTTCGTGAACTTGTATAAATAAATTTATTATTATTAAGGGTGGAAACACTGAGAGTGTTTTCTTACATCTGCTGTTACTGTTCACCTAGCAGTAAGTATGTACCCGGGTGTTAGTCATCTTACACCTGCTGCCCCTGTTCACCTAGCAAGCAAGTAGGTACCTGGGTGATAGTCACCTTACACATGCTGTCTCTGTACACCTAGCAAGTAAGTTGATACCTGGATGTTAGTCAACTGGTGTATGTCGCACCCTGGGGGACAAAATTGAAGACCACAATGGATAATCCTCCCTGGGTTATCCTGGGTGGATAATCCTCCCCTGGGTTATCCTGGGTGGATAATCCTCCCCTGGGTTATCCTAGGTGGATAACCCTCCATGGGTTAAAAATCCGAACAAAATCTTATCTCAATTAAGTAAGGTACAACGACTCAGAATATCTGAGCCCTTAACAACCACAACAACAACAACAGCGGCTGCTGGTGACTTAATTTATTACCTTAATTATTGTGATTATATGAACATTATTGATTAATTATTGTGGTCAGCTTGAGGTGGGAGGTGACGGAGGGTTAATATAATAAGATTCAGTGGTAAAACATCAATAATAGCGTCAGAAAACTGGGTTACTTGTGTGCGAGTCAATATTGTCTTAAGGTGGCAATATTAACCCGGGAGAGTTAATAATGCCATTATTAACCCGGGAGAGTTAATAACCCAGGATTATCAACCCGGGAGGGTTAATAATCCAGGAGGGTTAACCCAGGATTATTAACCCAGGACGACAAATTTCAATTACTCTGTTATGCAAAACTTGAGGAAATAGAAGCTAGATTGGAGTATAAAACAAATTATAACCTCACAATAGAGCAAAAACTGATATGAAGGACCTGGGAGTGATAATGTCAGAGAATCTCACTTTCAAAGACCACAATAATGTATCTACCACATCTGCTAGGAAAATGATAGGATGGATAATGAGAACCTTCAAAACTAGGGACGCCAAGCCCATGATAATTCTCTTTAAATTTCTTGTTCTCTCTAGGCTGGAATACTGCTGTACGCTAACTGCCCCCTTCAAGGCCTGCGACATTGCTGACCTGGAGAATATACAAAGAACTTTCACAGCACACATAAGTACGATAAAGCACCTAAATTTTTGGGAACAGCTGAAGTCCCATGATTTGTGCTCCTTGGAATGCAGGCGAGAAAGATACATCATAATATACACTTGGAAAATCCTAGAGAGATTAGTACCAAATCTTCACACAAAAATCACTCCCTATGAAAGCAAAAGACTTGGCAGGAGATGCAACATCCCCCCAATGAAAAGCAGGGACACCACAAGTATGCTATGGGACAACACAACAAGTGTTAGGGGCCCAAAACTGTTCAGCTGCCTCCCAGCATACATAAGGGGGATTAGGGATTACCAACAGACCCCTGTCTGTCTTCAAGAAGGCGCTGGACAGGCACCTAAAGTCAGTACCTGACCAGTCAGGCTGTTGTTCCTACAGTGGTCTGTGTTTGCAGCCAGCAGTAACAGTCTGGTTGATCAGGCCCTGATCCACCATGAGGCTTGGTCACAGACCGGGCTGCTGGGGCATTGACCCTTGGAATACCCTCCAGGAATACTCCAGAAGGGTGCCATTAAGCCTTAGCACTACTTATGTGTTGGTAGCCTCAGGTTTATATATAAAACAATAATGTTAATATGTTGCAGTTTTTGAACTGTAGTATTGGTACACCTTTGGCAAGACAGTGATAGAGTGAGTGATGATGAAGGTGCTGCTTCTTTTTTGTGTCACCTGCCTCAGCAACAGCTGATGTATTAAAAAGATTTTGTTTTAACACGATGGCCGTCTCCCACCAACGCAGGGTGACCCAAAAAAGGAAAGAAACACTTTTGCCATTATTCAAAACTTTCACCATCATTTACACCATCATTCACAGTCAGATATGATAGTTTAGATGTCACTCCAAAAAGCCAATATTTCAAACCTCTCCTTTAAAGTGCAGGCATTGTGTGTTCAACCTCCAGGACTCGAGTTTGGCTAACTGATTTCCCTGAATGCTTTCACAAAATATTACCCAACTCATACTCCAACAACTCGTCAAGTCCCAAAAAAACATTCGTCTCCACTCCTATCTAACTTGCACACTCATGCCTGTTGTATGTCCAAGCCACTTGCACACAAAACCTCCTTTACCCCTTCCATCCTTTTCTAGGTCGACCCTCTACCCCTCCTCCCCGCCACTACAGATTTATACATCCTTCAAGTCATCTGATTTAGCTCCATCTTTGCACTTAGCAAATCAATATTGTAATTACACATTGTAAACTATGCATGGAAATAGACTCCTTATAACATGTCAGTCACACATTGTAAACTATGCAAAGAAATAAAAATTTGAATTTGAATTTGAGGAGAATATATTGTAGACAGCAGGTCCAGAGGGACTTGCCTAGCATTCCAATAGGCTTGTTGAAGTGCTCCACAATTCTTGCCTTCTTTCTTCTACTAGTGAACCCCGTCTCCTGCAATGTCTCTGAGAGCTTCCCCTCACCTTCAATAGTATTTAAGATTCCAGTCTCATGCTTCAGCTCCATATTGTTTCAGATCATGGAGCTGAACTCTTCTCCAGGCTGAGGGACTGACCACCTCAAACTATTTCTCCTAGGTTGATGGACAGATAACATCATCTTTACATTGATATTACTCCTATATTTGATTGAAGAAGCCTACAGCATAGGTGAAACATTTCAAATACAAATACAAATACTGTACATATTTTTATTTCATTACTTCTCAAATATATTCAGACATGAGACGTGGAGGATCATGCAATATCATACTTGAATAAGAGAGAAGCTTTGGTAAGTTGTTTCCTAGTGTTGGTGTAGTTGTGTGTGGTGCTGTGGGGAGTGTTAGAGAGGGGAGTGTGAACCAGGTGGGGAAGCAGTGGGGTCTTGTGGGCTGTGGGAGGAGGGAGTTCTTGGAAGGAGTGGTCTTGGGAAGGCTATGGGAGCGGGTCTTGGGAGGCTATGGGAGCGGATCTTTGGATGCTATGGGAGCAGATTTTTGGAGGCTATGGGAGCTGGTCTTAGGAGGCTATGGGAGTGGGTCTTGGGAGGCTATGGGAGCGGGTCTTGGGAGGCTTTGGCAGGAAGCGTCTTAGGAGGATGGGGAAGTGATAATTGGTGAGTTATCTAATTAAACGCTCCTCTAACCTGACCACTGTATGGACTAATTTATTATCATTACTGATATAATCACTCAATATAAACTATTCCATTAGTTAAAATCACATACATGATTCCAGGCAAGCCGTAAGCTATAAGACAGCACATTTTTAAGGGGAAAATATCCCTGCTATTTATGCCGAAAATTGGGTTGCTGGGTTTAGCCAGGCACTCGGGTCATTCAACACTGTCATCATGGTAAGGAGAGCCAGCATCATGGACCACAAACCCCGCCATCACGGGTAGGTGACCAAGTGTTAGGGGCAGGGAGCTCTAACCATGTCATTTGATAATGCTCCAACCCTACCTATCCATTTTTTACACATCAATTCTACAGACTAAGAGCTATTATCCTACCTATCTGAAGTATGCAACCCCCTCATCCCCCAGGATGTCACCCACAATAGTCTACTAACACCTAGGTACCTACTTACTGCTAGGTGAACTGGGATTTAGGAGTTCTGGTTAGCAGTAATCTGAAACCAAGACAACAGTGCATAAGTGTTCGCAATAGAGCTAACAGAATCCTTGGCTTCATATCAAGAAGTATAAATAATAGAAGCCCTCAGGTTGTTCTTCAACTCTATATATCTTTGGTTAGGCCTCATTTAGATTATGCTGCACAGTTTTGGTCACCGTATTACAGAATGGATATAAATGCACTGGAAAACGTACAAAGGAGGATAACAAAGTTGATCCCATGTATCAGAAATCTTCCCTATGAAGATAGACTGAGGGCCCTGAATCTGCACTCTCTAGAAAGGCGTAGAATTAGGGGGGATATGATTGAGGTGTATAAATGGAAAACAAGAATTAATAAAGGGGATGTAAATAGCGTGCTAAAAATATCTAGTATTGACAGGACTCGCAGCAATGGTTTTAAATTGGAAAAATGTAGATTCAGGAAGGACATAGGAAATCACTGGTTTGGTAATAGAGTTGTGGATGAGTGGAACAAACTCCCGAGTACCGTCATAGAAGCTAAGACATTGTGTAGTTTTAAAAATAGGTTGGATAAATACATGAGTGGGTGTGGATGGGTGTGAGTTGGACCTGACTGGCTTGTGCTACTGGGTCGGATGCCGTGCTCCTCCCTTAAGTGAATGTGACTGACCTGACCAGGTCAAGGCATTGGCTTAAGTTGGTGGGAGAATTGGACCTGCCTTGCATGAGCCAGTAGGCCTGCTGCAGTGTTCCTTCTTTCTTATGTTCTTATTGCAAGTTTACATTGAGATTATGTAATTACAATAATGAGTTGGAGTGCAAAGAGTGCCACTATCATGCCATGTCATTATGGGCAGACTAAATATAATGGCTTACAGACTACTTAATACTACTAGAGAAATAGATCTTAGTTTGTTTAAGTTGTACATCTGCTTTTATTTATAGCAGACAGTAAGTTTACTTAAATTACAATCTGGGGATATTACATTGGGACAAGTTGAAAGTAATTTGCAGGTTATTTATATAAATAGTAAATATTTAAATTATATTATGGGAATATAACATTGTGCGTTGTTAAAAGTAGTTTACAGTATGAGAATGTTACAATTGGGTGTAAGGCAGTATTTGAATGAATGGTTCAGAGAACCGACGAGTTGGTAAATTAGACACATATGCAATTGGGTATCTTTATTGAGGAAACGTTTCGCCACACAGTGGCTTCATCAGTCCATACAAAGGAGAATCGTGAAGAACAGGAGGAGTGTGAGGTTGTCAGGCCCTCAATCTTGAGTTGATGTTGTCAGTCCATCAATCTTAAATAGAATAACAGCATATGAGCAGAGGGAGCTTATATACTGCACCTCTCCTGTCTACAGTATATAAGCTCCCTCTGCTCATATGCTGTTATTCTATTCAAGATTGATGGACTGACAACATCAACTCAAGATTGAGGGCCTGCCAACCTCACACTCCTCCTGTTCTTCACGATTCTCCTTTGTATGGACTGATGAAGCCACTGTGTGGCGAAACTTTTAGTAAGGCAGTATTGTTTTGGGCAGGTATTTATTCTGCCATGTAGTATTAAGTAATGTATGAACTTTGGGCATCTAATTTTGAAGTTTTAAGATTTAGGTAATTGGAAGATTTTTTGGTAAAGTTAAGTATTTTCAACAAAAAAGATACCCAGTTGTTGCACATGTGTCTTAATCATTTACATTTGTGGAATATAAATGTTGTAAATGTTTCATTCTTTCCTTCTTCCAGCTCATGTCTTCAAGAAGTGTTATACTGACACTAGCAGTACCCAGCTCATGTTTTCAAGAAGTGTTATACTGACACTAGCAGTAATCAGCTCATGTCTTCAAGAAGTGTTATACTAACACTAGCAGTACCCAGCTCATGTCTTCAAGAAGAGTGTTATACTGACACTAGCAGTACCCAGCTCATATCTTCAAGAAGTGTTATACTGGCACTAGCAGTACCCAGCTCATGTCTTCAAGAAGAGTGTTATACTGACACTAGGAGTACCCAGCTCATGTCTTCAAGAAGAGTGTTATACTGACACTAGCAGTACCCAGCTCATGTCTTCAAGAAGAGTGTTATACTGTCACTAGCAGTACCCAGCTCATGTTTTCAAGAAGAGTGTTATACTGACACTAGCAGTACCCAGCTCATGTCTTCAAGAAGTGTTATACTAACACTAGCAGTACCCAGCTCATGTCTTCAAGAAGAGTGTTATACTGACACTAGCAGTACCCAGCTCATGTCTTCAAAAAGTGTTATACTGACACTAGCAGTACCCAGCTCCTGTCTTCAAGAAGTGTTATACTGATACTAGCAATACCCAGCTCATGTCTTCAAGAAGAGTGTTATACTGACACTAGCAGTACCCAGCTCATGTCTTCAAGAAGAGTGTTATACTGACACTAGCAGTACCCAGCTCATGTCTTCAAGAAGAGTGTTATACTGTCACTAGCAGTACCCAGCTCATGTTTTCAAGAAGAGTGTTATACTGACACTAGCAGTACCCAGCTCATGTCTTCAAGAAGTGTTATACTAACACTAGCAGTACCCAGCTCATGTCTTCAAGAAGAGTGTTATACTGACACTAGCAGTACCCAGCTCATGTCTTCAAAAAGTGTTATACTGACACTAGCAGTACCCAGCTCCTGTCTTCAAGAAGTGTTATACTGATACTAGCAATACCCAGCTCATGTCTTCAAGAAGAGTGTTATACTGACACTAGCAGTACCCAACTCATGTCTTCAAGAACAGTGCTATACTGACACTAGCAGTACCCAGGTCATGTCTTCAAGAAGTGTTATGCTGACACTAGCAGTACCCAGCTCATGTCTTCAAGAAGAGTGTTATACTGACACTAGCAGTACCCAGCTCATATCTTTAAGAAGAGTGTTATACTGACACTAGCAGTACCCAGTTCATGTCTTCAAGAAGTGTTATACTGACACTAGCAGTACCCAGCTCATGTCTTCAAGAAGAGTGTTATACTGACACTAGCAGTACCCAGCTCATGTCTTTATACATTTTAAATCACGAAAATTACTACACATAATTAGACTGTGTACTTTTAAAAATAGTGACCATTAATGACATTGAATTAATTACTCGTAGTGTCCTAGTGTAACAGTTTATTATTAATGAAGGTCAGGCAAAAGTTGCATACTTAAATGTTATTTCAGTTTGAATTTGCATGATCTATACTTCATTTATCAGGATAAAGCATGTCAATTTATGTGGTACAGATTCATGGTCACCAATTTACATAGTATAGGTTGTTAGAAGCTGTATTTATGTAATACAGTCATAGACTATAATTACAATGCACAAGGTGTAAACAAAACATTTTAAACATTCTGATGTATTGTGTGTAAATAAATTCAGTATATAACAACGATAATGCATCATATAAAAGATATGAGTGAGAAAACACATCGGTGTTTATTGTGTATGAACAACTATCCATGTAAAACTCGTCTAATACGTCACATGAGAGTTCATACGCGGGGTAAACACAATCAGTGTTTAGAATGTTTGAAAGAGTTTTCAACTAAATCTTATCTTAGGATACACATGAGGATTCACACAGGAGAAAAACCATACCAGTGTTCAGAATGTTTGAAATCTTTTTCACAAAAATCATCTCTAATACTTCACATGAAAGTTCACTCAGAAGAGAAACATTACGAGTGTTCAGAATGTTTGAAGGCGTTTTCACGAAAATCATCTCTAATACTGCACTTGAGAGTTCATACTGGGGAGAAACCATACCAGTGTTCAGTGTGTCACAAAGACTTCATTTATAAATCAAATCTCATAACACACATGAGAGTTCATACAGGGGAGAAACCATATCACTGTATAGTTTGTCCAAAAGTGTTCTCTGCTAAATCATCTCTGACACTTCATATGAGAGTTCACACAGGAGAGAAACCCTATAAATGTTCAGAGTGCTTGAAAGACTTTTCACAGAAGTCATCTCTAATACTCCACAAGAAGATTCATACAGGAGAAAAACCATACCAATGTCCAGAGTGCTCTAAAGAATTTTCACAGAAAGCACATCTTGAACGACACAGGACCATTCACACGGGAGAGAAACCGTTCCGATGCTCGTTGTGTCTGAAAAACTTCTCACGGAAATCCAATCTAATGCTTCACATGGGAGTCCATACAGGAGAGAGACCGTACCAGTGTTCCCAGTGTTTGAAAGACTTTCTAAACAGATCAAACCTAATGTCACACATGAAGGTTCATGCTACCGAGAAGCCTCATCGCTGCTCGGTGTGCCTAAAAGACTTCTCCTCAAAATCAGATCTTGTAAAACACATGAGAGTTCACACTGGAGAGAAGCCGTTCAAGTGTCCAGAGTGCCTGAAAGGTTTCTCACAAACGTCATCTCTAACAATACACATGAAAGTTCACAAAGGTGAGAAACCCTATCAGTGCCTAGAGTGTGTAAAAGCGTTTTCACGAAAATCATCTCTAATACTTCACATGAAGCTCCATTCAGGAGAAAAACCATACCAATGTTCAGAATGTCTGAAAGATTTCATAACAAAATCCAATCTCATAACACACATGAGAACTCATACAGGTGAGAAGCCATACCAGTGTCCAGAATGTCTTAAAGACTTTGTAAGTAAATCAAATCTGATGATGCACATGAGAGTTCACACAGGAGAAAAACCATATCAGTGCTCAGTATGTCTAAAAGACATTGCTTATAAGTCGGACCTCATTAAACACATGAGGATTCACACGGGAGAGAAGCCATATAAATGTACCAGATGTCTTCAAGACTTTACTTACAAATCAGAACTAATAAAACACATGGAACTTCACGAAGAAGTGAAATAATATTAATGAATTTAATAAACATTTGAAATATTACCTGTAAGCCCTCAGTATAATGAACCTCAATATAACAGACTACGTACTAAAATAATGGACAAAATCCATTGATTAAATTGTACTTTTAACTTTTTATTTTCAATGTTTATTGTAATATAAGTGTACATTGTGTGTACAGTAGAGTACTTTACATAGTACTTTTTATCATTTAATGGATACTCGGACAGTTGCCCCATTAGTGCATTATACAGAGGCTTTACTCTACTTGACAATTATAACAAAGTTATGAAAGACATTATATATTGATGATACAGTGTATCATTATTGGTGATACACTGTATTATTATATAATGATTGCTTACTTGACCTCCACTGCCCAGTGGTCTTGATCCATCCATCTTGTAAACCACACATGATGATGCAATATGATTCATAATCATGATGATGCAGTGTAATTGATGATCATGATGATGCAGTATAATTGATGATCATGATGATGCAGTATAATTGATGATCATCCATGACCCTTATGGGTTTAATTCTTGCAGTATGGTGTAATGTGTGTGTGTGCAGTCCCCACCTGTTGTACACATGTAAACACCTGTGTACCACTGCTGACAGTTCCTAGTGTGATGTGTTCATTGTAGTGTTCAGTGTTTTTACTGTAACATTTGTTCCTATCTGTATGTATAATGCTTCTTAATCGTGACTTTCACTCATTGTACATATGTATAATGTGTCTTCTATCATTTATGTATATATATAATGTGTCATCTATCATTCATTATTTATAATGTGTCCTCTGTCATTCATTTTATATGTATGATGTGTTCGCTATCATTATATATGTATAATTTGTCTTCTACCTTGTATCATGTATAATGTCACCTTAGTGGTATGACATCATGTATAATGTCACCTTAGTGGTGTGACATCATGTATAATGTTACCTTAGTGGTGTGACATCTTGTATAATGTCACCTTAGTGGTGTGACATCATGTATGTCACCTTAGTGGTGTGACATCATGTATAATGTCACCTTAGTGGTGTGACATCATATATAATGTCATCTTAGTGGTGTGACATCATGTATAATGTCACCTTAGTGGTGTGACATCATGTATAATGTCACTTTAGTGGTGTGACATCATGTATAATGTCAGTTTCACCATATAATGTATTGTACAGTGACTTAATGTACTGTACAGTGACTTTATGTACTGTACAATGACTTTATGTACTGTACAGTGACTTGATGTACTGTACAGTGACTTGATGTACTGTACAGTGACTTGATGTACTGTACAGTGACTTAATGTACTGTACAGTGACTTAATGTACTGTACAGTGACTTAATGTACTGTACAGTGACTTAATGTACTGTACAGTGACTTAATGTACTGTACAGTGACTTAATGTACTGTACAGTAATGTACTGTACAGTGACTTAATGTACACAATAATAAATATTTCTCCTAAAACTCTCTTCTTTCATCATTCACATCATTATATAATCATCATAATTATCACAGTTATGATGACTGATAATTATAATGATTGTGATAACTAGAGGCTGTTTCATTCACAAGATGGTTGCAAGTATGGGAGTACCAACTATGGGAGTATCAACTGTGGGAGTACTAACTACGGGAGTACCAACTACAGGAGTACAGCTACAGGAGTACCAACTACGGGAGCACCAACTACGGGAGCACCAACTACGGGAGCACCAACTACGGGAGCACCAACTACGGGAGTACCTACTACGGGAGTACCTACTACGGGAGTACCTACTATGGGAGTACCAACTATGGGAGTACCAACTACAGGAGTACCAGGGCCTCCTACGAGTGAAAAAACCTGTATATCACAATCATCACAGTCATTTTAATTATCATAATCATAGCATTCATAATTATCACAATTATAATGATCATCACTATAATGAATATAATCATAATCATTATAATTATCACAATTATAATGATCATCACTATAATGAATATAATAATAATCATTATAATTATCACAATTATAATGACAATCATAATTATCTCAATCATTATAATCATAATGCTCACAATCATAATTATAATGATCACAGTAACAATTATCATAATTATCACAATAAACAATTATAATTATCAAATTCAGTATAATTATGATAATCATAATTATCCTGAACATAATTATCCAAGCCATCATAATGATCATAATCTTAATAATAATTATAATTATCTGGGCTTGTGTGAAGGTTGAGTTTAAGTAACTAGTGTGTAGTATGTAAGGCTTATATGAGAAGGACCTGGGCTCAATCCTGGTGTGTGGGGGAGGATGTAGTTGTTACCTTCAAGGCAGGCAAAAATTGCAGACCTGGAGAGTGTACAGAGAACTTTCACAGCACACACAAGTATGATAAAGCACCTGAATTACTGGGAACGGTTGAAGTCCCTTGATTTGTATTCCCTGGAAAGCAGGCGAGAAAGATATATGATAATGTACACTTGAAAAATCCTAGAGGGATTAGTACCAAACTTGCACATGAAAATCACTCCTTATAAAAGCAAAAGACTCGGCAAGAGATGCAACATTCCCCCAATGAAAAGCAGGGGTGCCACAAGTACGCTAAGAGACAACAAAATAAGTGTCAGGGGCCCAAGACTCTTCAGCTGCCTCCCAGCATACATAAGGGGGATTACCAGTAGACCCCTGGCTGTCTTCAAGAAGGCGTTGGACATGCACCTAAAGTCAGTACCCGATCAGCCGGGCTGTGGTTCGTATGTCAGTTTACGTGCAGCCAACAGTAACAACCTGGTTGATCAGACCTTGGTCTCAGACCAAGCCACGGGGGCATTGACTCCTGAAACCCTCTCCAGGTATACTCCAAGTATGACCTTGGTGGGTTTAGTGCTTAATTTTCATTATAATAATAATTCTATCTAACATACTCACACAAGCCTGCTTAATGTCCAAACCCCTCAAACACAAAACCTCCTTTACTCCCTCCCTTCAACCTTTCCTAAGACAACCCCTACCCTTTCTTCCCTCCATTAACATTTATACACACTCCAAGTCATCCAATTTTGTTCCATCCTCTTCAAATGTCCAAACCACCTCAACAACTCCTCAGATTTTTCTTTTACATAGCCTCTCAAATTTGTCTACCAATCTTTGTATCTTCTCTTCAGAATCTGCCAAGAGCACTGTGTCATCGGCAAAAAGCAACTGTGACAACTGCCACTTTGTATTAGATTCTTTATAATGCCACACTTCTCCCCAGCATTTACTTCTCTTACAACTCCATCTATAAATATGTTAAACAACCATGGTGACACCACACATCATTCTAACACTCACTAGAAAATACGTAATCACATTATTCACAAAGGCCAAAGGGTATTTGTCACTGCCTGACAATAATGCTGACCGAGTCAGTGTGTATGACCGAGGCTGACTCTCTCAGCCTCAGTCACACACATCAACCTATCATCACAATTATTAGGGTTTAGCACTTAGTTTTGATTATAATAATAATCAATTATTATCATAATCATGGGCAAGTACTAAACCTGTAGGGATCATACACTGCATAGGGAATGACAGGCAATCAGGCTTGATGTGAGGAAGGGGATAGCCCACTTCCTGGGATCAAGAGCCCCTTCACTGTTGCAAGAGACTTACCACAGTAATGGAGTGCCCTTAACTAATGGTTACTACCACCCCTTCCCCTCTTAGCTGTCCCTTAACAAGCCTTCACCCTTTAAATGAGCCAAAACCCTTATTTTTTAAGTTAATTATTTAAAGTAACAGTTGTTGTGGTACACAACTTAAAAGTTCAGTGAAGATAAACTTGAAACAACTGGGCAAAACTGGTTAACCAGTCTTGCCCGGTTGTTGCTACTGGTGGGCCAGGACCAGACTTTGTCTGGTGCTTGCCTGGTCAACCAGGTTGTTGCTGCTGGTGGTCCTGATTATTATTATTATAATCAAAACTAAGCGCTAAACCCATCAGGGTCATACAGCACTGCTTGGTGGTCCTGAACCAGGCTTGTCTGGTCAATCAGGTTGTTCCTACTCATAGTTGTGCACTAAGTTTCCACCACAGCCTGGCTGATCCAGTACATACTTGAAATTTCAATTGAACATTACTGGCAGTGAACCAGATGATACAAGTTCACATACATAATACTCACTATTAGATGGTTAATGGGGTTTAAAGCCTATCTACTACTTTAGGGTCATTAAGGCTGTACATAACCTTGTTATCAGCAGAAAATACTTTAATTTTTAAACTAAGAATTAAAGCCAAGTCTCAGTAAATATATGTACACAGAAATACTCCTCTCAGTGTACACATCCTGTCAGATAATCTGATAACAGAGGAGAGAGTGAGGATGTTTGAGGCAGTGAGGAGACGAAGGGAACACAGCTGGGATTCTCAGTCTAGCATGTATTAAACCCCCAAGATTGACTGACTGGGCTTTTCCTTCATTTTGTAAGATTAATTTTCTAACAGACCGGCTGTCGCCCACCAAGGTAGGATGATACTGTCTTGCCAGTAGTGTGTTACATCACAATTCAAATGACACTAAACTGTGACATCCTCACTCATCCTTCAGTGCAGACACTGTACTTCCAATCAGGACTGTAACATCCTCACCTATCCTTCAGTGCAAGCACTGTACCTCCCACCTATATTATTATTATTATTATAATCAAAAGAAGCGCTAAACCACAAGGGTTATACAGCACCTCCCACCTACAGAACTAACATCCTCACCCATCCTTCAGAGTGCAGGCACTGACTTCCCAGTTACAGGACTCAGACCAGCTAACTGGTTTCCATGAATTCCTTCATAGATGTTACCTTGCTTACACTCCAACATGTTGTCATATTATTATTACAGGCAAAACTAAGCATTAAACCCACAAGTTGTAAAGTGCTACAGGATCGACTATGCTAAATGTCAAGTCATAAAAGTCACTGGCTTTTACTCAATCTACACAAGCTTGTTGGGTGTCCAAGCCCCTCACACTCAAAACCTTCATTTGTTCTCACTGATCTTTCCAATTATTTATAAATTCTGACTTGATTGTGGTTGACCTCAAGTGATAATTGTGAGGATATTGATGTTAGATCACTTGTCATTAGGAAAAGAGCATATATATGAGATACAGTCTTGGTCTTATGTAAAGTTCCTCTATATACAGTCAGCTCTTATAAAGCTCCTCTATACAGTTAGCTCTAATAATTTCCTCTTTTTTTTTTTTTTTCAACAAGTCGGCCGTCTCCCACCGAGGCAGGGTGACCCAAAAAGAAAATACTTTCATCATCATTCAACACTCACAACACTCATACATAATCACTGTCTTTGCAGAGGAGCTCAGATACGACAGCTGAGAATTGTCCCTCCCAGCTGTCACTATCTCAGACCCCTCCTTTAAAGTGCAGGCATTGTACTTCCCATTTCCAGGACTCAAGTCCAATTAAATCAATTAACTGGTTTCCCTGAATCCCTTCACAAAATGTTACCCTGTTCACACTCCAACAGATCGTCATGTCCCAAAAACCATTCGTCTCCATTCACTCCTATCTAACACGCTCACACATGCTTGCTGGAAGTCCAAGCCCCTCGCCCACAATACCTCCTTTACCCCTTCCCTCCAACCTTTTCTAGGACGACCCCTACCCGCCTTCCTTCCCTACAGATTTATACGCTCTCAAGTCATTCTACTTTGATCCATTCTCTCTAAATGACCAAACCACCTCAACAACCCTCTTCAGCCCTCTGACAAATACTTTTAGTAACTCCACACCTTCTCCTAATTTCCACATTCCGAATTTTCTGCATAATATTTACACCACACATTGCCCTTAGACAGGACATATCCACTGCCTCCTGCCTCCTCCTCGCTGCAGCATTTGCAACCCATGCTTCACACCCATATAAGAGTGTTGGTACCACTATACTTTCGTACATTCCCTTCTTTGCCTCCATGGATAACGTTTTTTGTCTCCACAGATACCTCAACGCACCACTCACCTTTTTTCCTTCATCAATTCTATGGTTAACCTCATCCTTCATAAACCCATCCGCTGACACGTCAACTCCCAAATATCTGGAAACATTTACTTCTTCCATAATCCACCCTCATCACCTTACTCTTATCTATGTTCACTTTTAACTTTCTACCTTTACACACTCTCCCAAACTCGTCCACTAACCTTTGCAACTTTTCTTTAGAATCTCCCATAAGCACAGTATCATCAGCAAAACGTAACTGTGTCAACTCCCATTTTGCATTTAATTCTCCATAATTTAATCCCACCCCTCTCCCCAACACCCTAGCATTTACTTCTTTTACAACCCCATCTATAAATATATTAAACAACCATGGTGACATTACACATCCCTGTCTAAGACCTACTTTTACCCTCTCTCCTACACACCCTAACCTGAGCCTCACTATCCTCATAAAAACTCTTTACAGCCTTCAGTAACTTACTATCTATTCCATACACTTGCAACATTTGCCACATTGCTCCCCTATCCACTCAATAATAACCCTGCCATACACTTTACCTGGTATACTCAGTAAACTTATTGTCCTATAATTTTTACACTCTCTTTTATCCCCATTCCCTTTATATAAAGGAACTATACATGCTCTCTGCCAATCCCTAGGTACCTTCCCCTCTTTCATACATTTATTAAACAAAAATACCAACCACTCCAGCACTATATCCCCCCTGCTTTTAACATTTCTGTCATGATCCCGTCAGTTCCAGCTGCTTTACCCCCTTTCATTCTACGTAATGCCTCACGCACCTCCCCCACACTCACATCTTGCTCTTCTTCACTCCTAAACGATGTTGTACCTCCCTGGCCAGTACATGAAATTACCGCCTCCCTTTTTTCATTGACATTTAAAAGTTCCTCAAAATATTCCCGCCATCTACCCAATACCTCCAGCTCCCCATCTACTAACTCCCCTACTCTGTTTTTAACTGACAAATCCATTCATTCCCTAGGCTTTCTTACCTTGTTTATCTCACTCCAAAAAATTTTCTTGTTTTCAGCAAAATTTCTTGACAGAGCCTCTCCCATTCTTTCATCTGCTCTTCTTTTGCACTCTCTTCACCTTTCTTTTACTCTGCTCTTCTATTAACACTTCTGTTTTGTAAAAACCTCTCATAAGCTACCTTTTTCTCTTTTATCACACCCTTTACTTCTTCATTCCACCACTCACTCCTCTTTCCTCCTGCACCCACCCTCCTATAGCCACAAACTTCTGCCCCACATTCTAATACTGCATTTTTAAAACTATCCCAACTATCTTCTACCCCCCCACTACTCATACTTGCACTAGCCCACCTTTCTGCCAATAGTTGCTTATATCTCACCCTAACTTCCTCCTCCCTTAGTTTATACACTTTTACCTCTCTCTTACTTGTTGTTGCCATTTTCTTTTTGTCCCATCTACCTTTTACTCTAACTGTAGCTACAACCAAATAATGATCTGATATATCCGTTGCCCCCTCTATAAACTTTACTACATTGTTCACTATCAATTCTCCTGACATGCATGGGTCAAAGGGGATTCCCAGATATTTTTTAAGGGGTCCTGCGAGCCTCAGTAGGTAGACACTGTGCTTGTCTGTAGAGGAACTTCAGTCTGGCATTCGCTTTCTTTACTACATTGTTCCCTATCATAAGTTCCTCTATATACATTATAATAATCAAAACCAAGCACTAAACCCACCAGGGTCCTCTATATAATCAGTTGTTATTAAAGCTCCTCTCTAATCAGCTGTCTTTGTAGAGCTCCTCTACAGAATGTTATCTTTTACAAATGCTACTGAACAGCATGTACTTTGAAGGCCTCTCCATGTGCTGTTGTAATGAATGTACTTTTTAAATTGTATTTAAAAAAAATCATTAGAGTAGAGCTTTACAAGAGTTCACTGTATCACAAGTGCAGTGAGGTGATGAATTAGACACCTGTGCAACATCTAGGTGTCTATTTTGTAAATGTTTGTCCATCCAGTGACTTTATCAACACAATACTTGGATATAATGTGAACACTGTACAAATATATACAGAAGGCAGCAGAAGACGAGGTAATCAGTTCCCTCAGCCTAGGAGCAGGTGAAACAAACGAATCGTTAAACAAGGACAGTGCATTGAAACAAAGAATTCACTTTTATTTTATTATAAAAAGAAGTAGGTGGGTTTCAGAATACCCTTCAAAATTTACCAACCAATACATCAACACAATACATAGGAAAAATCAAATTTCACGACTAATTTACAAATGAGAAAAACTTCAGAGACTGGGGTCCATTCTAAAGTTGATATTGGTCCAGGATGGGTGTTTGAGTCCATCCTAAAGTTGATATTGGCCAAGGATGGGTGTTTGGGTCCATCCTGAAGTTGATATTGGTCCAGGATGGGTGTTTAGGTCCATCCTGAACTTCACAATGGTCCAGAATAGATGTTTGGGTCTATCCTGAAGTTGATATTGGTCCAGGATGGGTGATTAGGTCCATCCTGAACTTCACAATGGTCCAGAATAGATGTTTGGGTCTATCCTGAAGTTGATATTGGTCCAGGATGGGTGATTAGGTCCATCCTGAACTTCACAATGGTCCAGAATAGATGTTTGGGTCTATCCTGAAGTTGATATTGGTCCAGAATGGATATCTGGGTCCATCCTGAACTTAACAATGGTCTAGAGCAGACAGTAACACCTGAAGTTTCTTCTTTACATGGCAGGTTAGCTGTGAAACATAACTTATTCTTTCAAGAAAGACACTGATGAAAATTTGACTTCTGTAAGAAATATATACCACACCATCCTCCTCCAGACAACTTAAACTCATTCAAACACTTTGCTTTCATGTTGTGAAGTGCATAACAAGTGTCATCAACCTGTAGGGCACTGCAACAGTGAAATGCACACATCAATGTCGTCGCTTTGGGTCTACGCCGCCTCCCCTTCACCAACAATGTGCGGCATGTCCTTAATGCCTTCCTTAGAAATAATTCGCACTCGGAATTTAGGAAGATTGATGATGAATCTCCTCTTGATCTCTGCCACGCACTTCTTCAAGAGTTCGTACGCTTCCTTCTCGTTCATATCTGTGTGGTAGAGGCACCAATATATTAGCAAAAATTATATAACAGTGAATGGAAATTATTCTTCAATGTAAATAAAGACTAAAGTCACAACTTTGTGACTGAAACAATGAAAACTAAATCACCACCACTCT
The DNA here is from genome assembly GCA_009830355.1 of Cherax destructor. NCBI lineage: Eukaryota > Metazoa > Arthropoda > Malacostraca > Decapoda > Parastacidae > Cherax > Cherax destructor. Next base: position 28,162 of record WNWK01013344.1, read on the forward strand.
TCTGTGCAGGGCATATTAATTATTATTATTTTTTTTTTCAACAAGTCGGCCATCTCCCACCAAGGCAGGGTGACCCAAAAAGAAAGAAAATCCCCTAAAAGAAAATACTTTCATCATCATTCAACACTTTCACCAAACTCATACATAATCACTGTCTTTGCAGAGGTGCTCAGATACGACAGCTGAGAATAGTCCCTCCCAGCTGTCACTATCCCAGACCCCTCCTTTAAAGTGCAGGCATTGTACTTCCCATTTCCAGGACTCAAGTCCAACTAAATCAATTAACTGGTTTCCCTGAATCCCTTCACAAAATGTTACCCTGCTCACATTCCAACAGCTCGTCGGGTCCCAAAAACCATTCGTCTCCATTCACTCCTATCTAACACGCTCACACATGCTTGCTGGAAGTCCAAGCCCCTCGCCCACAAAACCTCCTTTACCCCCTCCATCCAACCTTTTCTAGGACTTCCCCTACAGATTTATATGCTCTCCAAGTCATTCTACTTTGATCCATTCTCTCTAAATGACCAAACCACCTCAACAACCCCTCTTCAGCCCTCTGACAAATACTTTTAGTAACTCCACACCTCCTAATTTCCACATTCCAAATTTTCTGCATAATATTTACACCACACATTGCCCTTAGACAGGACATCTCCACTGCCTCCAGCCTCCTCCTCGCTGCAGCATTTGCAACCCATGCTTCACACCCATATAAGAGTGTTGGTACCACTATACTTTCGTACATTCCCTTCTTTGCCTCCATGGATAACGTTTTTTGTCTCCACAGATACCTCAACGCACCACTCACCTTTTTTCCTTCATCAATTCTATGGCTAACCTCATCCTTCATAAACCCATCCGCTGACACGTCCACTCCCAAACATCTGAAAACATTTACTTCTTCCATAATCCCTCTCTCCAATGTGATATCCAATTTTTCTTTATTTAAATTGTTTGATACCCTCATCACCTTACTCTTATCTATGTTCACTTTCAACTTTCCACCTTTACACACCCTCCCAAACTCGTCCACTAACCTTCGCAACTTTTCTTTAGAATCTCCCATAAGCACAGTATCATCAGCAAAAAGTAACTGTGTCAACTCCCATTTTGCATTTAATTCCCCTAATTTAATCCCACCCCTCTAACCAACACCCTAGCATTTACTTCTTTTACAACCCCATCTATAAATATATTAAACAACCATGGTGACATTACACATCCCTGTCTAAGACCTACTTTTACCGGGAAATAATCTCCCTCTCTCCTACACACCCTAACCTGAGCCTCACTATCCTCATAAAAACTCTTTACAGCCTTCAGTAACTTACTACCTATTCCATACACTTGCAACATTTGCCACATTGCTCCCCTATCCTGGAGTCTACCTGGAGAGAATTCCAGGGGTCAACGCCCCCGCGGCCCGGTCTGTGACCACTCTAAATCCATAAATGCAATGAAAACTTCTCTAAATTTATCTAAATACTGTTCACATATATGCTTCACTGTAAACACTTGATCTACACATCCCCTACCCACTCTAAAGCCGCCTTGCTCATCTGCAATCCTACTCTCTGTCTTACCTCTAACTCTTTCAATAATAACCCTGCCATACACTTTACCTGGTATACTCAGTAAACTTATTCCCCTATAATTCTTACACTCTTTTATCCCCCTTCCCTTTTTATAATGGTACTATACATGCTCTCTGCCAATCCCTAGGTACCTTTCCCTCTTTCATACATTTATTAAACAAAAATACCAACCATTCCAGCACCATATCCCCCCTGCTTTTAACATTTCTGTCATGATCCCATCAGTTCCAGCTGCTTTACCCCCTTTCATTCTACGTAATGCCTCATGCACCTCCCCCACACTCGCATCCTGCTCTACCTCACTCCTAAATGATGTTGTACCTCCCTGGCCAGTACATGAAATTACCGCCTCCCTTTTTTCATCGACATTTAAAAGTTCCTCAAAATATTCCCGCCATCTACCCAATACCTCCAGCTCCCCATCTACTAACTCCCCTACTCTGTTTTTAACTGACGAATCCATTCGTTCCCTAGGGTTTCTTACCTTGTTTATCTCACTCCAAATTTTTTTCTTGTTTTCAGCAAAATTTCTTGACATAGCCTCTCCCATTCTTTCATCCGCTCTTCTTTTGCACTCTCTCACCACTCTCTTAACCTTTCTTTTACTCTCCATATACTCTGCTCTTCTGTTTTGTAAAAACCTCTCATAAGCTACCTTTTTCTCTTTTATCACACCCTTTACTTCTTCATTCCACCACTCACTCCTCTTTCCTCCTGCACCCACCCTCCTATAGCCACAAACTTCTGCCCCACATTCTAATACTGCATTTTTAAAACTATCCCAACTCTCTTCAACCCCCCCACTACTCATACTTGCACTAGCCTACCTTTCTGCCAATAGTTGCTTATATCTCACCCTAACTTCCTCCTCCCTTAGTTTATACACTTTTACCTCTCTCTTACTTGTTGTTGCCATTTTCTTTTTGTCCCATCTACCTTTTACTCTAACTGTAGCTACAACTAAATAATGATCCGATATAGCTGTTGCTCCTCTATAAACATTTACATCCTGAAGCCTACCCATCACCCTTTTATCCACTAATACATAATCCAACAAACTACTTTCCTTACGTGCTGTATCATACCTTGTATATTTATTTATCCTCTTTTTCATAAAATATGTATTACTTATTACCAAACCTCTTTCTACACATAGCTCAAGTAATAGTTCCCCATTTACATTTACCCCTGGCACCCCAAATTTACCTACTACTCCCTCCACAACATTTTTACCCACTTTAGCATTAAGATCCCCAACCACAAGTACTCTCTCACTTGGTTCAAAACTCCCCACACACTCATTCAACATTTTCCAAAATCTCTCTCTCTCCTCTACACTTCTCTCTTCTCCAGGTGCATAAACACTTACTATAACCCACTTTTCACATCCAACCTTTATTTTACTCCACATAATCCTTGAATTTATACATTTATATTCCCTCTTTACCTGCCATAACTGATTATTCAACATTATTGCCACTCCTTCTTTAGCTCTAACTCTATTTGAAACCCCTGAAATAATCCAATTTATTTCTCCCCACTGAAACTCTCCTACCCCCTTCAGCTTTGTCTCACTTAAAGCCAGGACATCCAGCTTCTTTTCATTCATAACATCTACAATCATCTCTTTCTTATCATTCGCACAACATCCACGCACATTCAAACATCCCACTTTGACGGTTTTCTTCTTTTTCTTTTTAGTAAGCTATACAGGAAAAGGGGTTACTAGCCCATTGTTCCCAAAGTAGGGTGACCTCCCCCAAAAAGGAAAAAATTCACTATCATTCATACAATCACTGTTTTGACAGCAGTGGTGGCATCACAGTTAAGATGACCACAATGAAGAGAGCTTGAGTTACTTGTGACTGGTATTTGCAGTCAGAGCACAGGTATTACAGCTGGGCCAGGAGCTGTGATTTGACCCCTGCAACCACATATAGGCGAGTACATTACACAAGGTAACTGAGTAATTAACCCTTTGGGGGTCGACAGGCCTTCTGAGGAAAGTGTTCTTGGGGTCTAAAATTTTTTGGAAAAAAAAAAAAAAAAAAATGTTTTCTTATGAAATGATAGAGAATCTTTTTCCGATCATAACGCCACCAAAATTATGAAATTTGATCAAAAACTAACGGAATTATGCTTTCGCGAAGTTAGCGGTAGCCATGACACTTACGCATCGGCGATTTTGCCTACTTTGAGCCCTATTTTCGACAAATTCCAATGTTTCAGTCTCCTAAAATTATAGCTATTTCGCTAGAACTCCATTTCTTCTATCGATTGAGTACAAGAAACCGCCTATTTACCAATTTCATCTACCCAAAATAGTGGTCAGAAAATGGCAATTTTCATATTTCACACAAATTTCAAACGATGCCAATTTCAAAATAGGGTCCAGAGTAAACAAGGCAGACATTCCTGGCACTAAAATAACATGTTCTCTGTTCATTAGTCACGTCTCCAGGCCCTTGTTCCATTACTTTTGCTTTTCATTTTGAATTTTTATTCTCACAAAAAATAGAAGATTTACTGTTATTTATACAACTGCATCATTGTAAAAATGGTATAAATAATATCAGAGCACTTGTGCACGAATATAAGACTCGCCAGTTGATGTGTATTGGAGGCATGGTGTGATTTGTTTACTCTTGAACATCGTCAAAAATCGAACATTTTTGCTACTTTGAGCTCAATTTCAAGGTACTTGTCATTGTCATACCAATCAAAATCATCTCTATTTGTGTAACATATCTTCCATTCTATCAAATGAGACCAAGAAAACGAGAATACATCAATAAATACCATACGTAAATCGACTGCAAAGTTGCTGTTTTAATCGAAAAAAACAGTCAGAGATTTTTTTTCTCATTATGCAGTGTGTACTGCAGGATTTTTTTTATACTGCGCACATTGACCACACAGACCCATTCTTTCATATGTATGCCTACCAGACGTTTTCTGGTTAAATTGAGGCCGCTAGAATTTGGGCATACTAGTACGGCACCAACCCCTGCTCGTAAAACGTACTAGTACAGCACCGACCCCGAAAGGGTTAATAATCATCCAGCTTAAGTAAGCTGTATTATGACCGAGCTTAGTACTACAGCTGCCAGGATGCTGCAACACCTCTACTCCAATAATAATAATATACAGTGGACCTCCGGCTAACGAACACCCCGGAAACCATACAATTATGTAAGTATAATACAGTGGTCCCCAGAGTTTCGTAAAAACTTCACTCCAGAAGCCTGCTCAAGCGCCATTACCGAACGAATTTACTCCCTTAAGGAAAAATGTCACGTAGGTTAGTCTATTTCAGACCCCCCAAAAATACACTTCCACAAGCACTTACAATATTATACTTACATAATTGTACGATTTCCGGGGTGTACGAAACTCGGGGGACCACTGTATTGTAAGTGCTTGTGGAAGTGTATTTTTGGGGGTCTGAAATAGACTAACCTACGTGACATTATTTCTTAAGGAAGTAAATTCGTTCGGTAATGGTACTTGAGCAGGCTTCTGGAATGAATTTTCCTCGTTAGGCAGGAGACCACTGCACATGTATTTTTCTTTGATCTCTACTAGTTAATGCTGAACAAACATTTAATTGATATATATGGGTGCCAACCACTGGTTAAAAACCATCAGCTCTAAAGACTGACACATTTAGCAACCAACTTGTCTTAAGGCAGCCTTGTTCACAATGTGTACTATACACAACCATCCCTTGTACTGTGGTTCTTCAGGGAGCAGACACCTTCTGTGTTATAACTTGTTTATAAGTTGCAACACCAGAAACAGAACTTGACAGTAAATTGGAACACCAGGAACACAACTGTTCACAAGTGAAAAACCCCATGTATATTTTGCACCTGAACAATCAGTACACTTCACAAATACTTTTAAGCAATGTAAATGAACAAATATAACATAAAAATGAACAACATAAATACACTGATGAATATGTTAATGTGAACACTACTACCATAAACCAGACATACCACCAGGCAGGTATATTTTGTTTATGACAGTAAAGATGATACCAGACATACCACCAGGATGGTATACCTTGTTTATGACAGAGTGAAGATGCTACCAGACATACTCACCAGGGGTATACTCCTTGTCCATGACAGAGAGGGTGAACATACCACCATAACCAAAGGCATAGTACTTGACAGGGATGGAGGCTGCCAGATAGTCCATATAGAAAAGTTCCGTCTTATTGGTGTCCGGATCAACTCCACCCATCAGTAAGTTCACAAAATATGGCTCCTGTAAAGAACATATAACAGGATAAGTTTATCAAAGTAATTCTTACCCAGAATGCTGAGTGTATTACGAGATGGACAGAGGGTGATAGTTACCACATACCCATCCTGTGTGTAATTAAAAGGTTACTGCCATACACAGTATAGGGAACAATAAAACTAAGATAGTATACCTTTGATGAATTTCGAAAGTCTTTCTACTCCCAGAGCCCAGCCACGGGCCAGGCTCATCTGGTGCTAGCCTGGTCAACCAGGCTGTTGCTGCTGAAGGCTCGCTGCCCCACATATCCATCACAGCCTGGTTAATCTGGTACCTGGTGATGATACTTGTCCAGTTTTCTCTTGACTTCTATGTTTGTTCCAGCAGTGTTTCTGATATCTTCTGGTAAGATGTTGAATAATCTAGGGGCCACAAATGTTGATACAATGTTCCCTTATTGTGCCCACTGCACCCCTGCTTTTCACTGGGTTTATTTTGGACTTCCTCCCAAATCTCTTGCTCCAGTATGTTGTTATGGCAGTGTGCAAATTTGGGACCAGGTCCTCGAGTACCTTCCAGGTACAGTGGTCCCTCGACTAGCGGTCATAATCCGTTCCAGGAGCTAGGCTTTTTTTTTTTTTTTTCAACAAGTCGGCCGTCTCCCACCGAGGCAGGGTGACCCAAAAAGAAAGAAAATCCCCAAAAAGAAAAAACTTTCATCATCATTCAACACTTTCACCACACTCATACATAATCACTGTCTTTGCAGAGGAGCTCAGATACGACAGCTGAGAAAAGTCCCTCCCAGCTGTCACTATCTCAGACCCCTCCTTTAAAGTGCAGGCATTGTACTTCCCATTTCCAGGACTCAAGTCCAACTAAATCAATTAACTGGTTTCCCTGAATCCCTTCACAAAATGTTACCCTGCTCACACTCCAACAGATCGTCATGTCCCAAAACCATTCGTCTCCATTCACTCCTATCTAACACGCTCACACATGCTTGCTGGAAGTCCAAGCCCTCGCCCACAAAACCTCCTTTACCCCTTCCCTCCAACCTTTTCTAGGACGACCCCTACCCCGCCTTCCTTCCCCTACAGATTTATACGCTCTCCAAGTCATTCTACTTTGATCCATTCTCTCTAAATGACCAAACCACCTCAACAACCCCTCTTCAGCCCTCTGACAAATACTTTTAGTAACTCCACACCTTCTCCTAATTTCCACATTCCGAATTTTCTGCATAATATTTACACCACAAATTGCCCTTAGACAGGACATCTCCACTGCCTCCAGCCTCCTCCTCGCTGCAGCATTTGCAACCCATGCTTCACACCCATATAAGAGTGTTGGTACAACTATACTTTCGTACATTCCCCTTTTTTGCCTCCATGGATAACGTTTTTGTCTCCACAGATACCTCAATGCACCACTCACCTTTTTCCTTCATCAATTCTATGGTTAACCTCATCCTTCATAAACCCATCCGCTGACACGTCAACTCCCAAATATCTGAAAACATTTACTTCTTCCATAATCCCTCTCTCCAATGTGATATCCAATTTTCTTTATTTAAATCGTTTGATACCCTCATCACCTTACTCTTATCTATGTTCACTTTTAACTTTCTACCTTTACACACTCTCCCAAACTCGTCCACTAACCTTTGCAACTTTTCTTTAGAATCTCCCATAAGCACAGTATCATCAGCAAAAAGTAACTGTGTCAACTCCCATTTTTCATTTAATTCTCCATAATTTAATCCCACCCTCTCCCCAACACCCTAGCATTTACTTCTTTTACAACCCCATCTATAAATATATTAAACAACCATGGTGACATTACACATCCCTGTCTAAGACCTACTTTTACCGGAAGTAATCTCCCTCTCTCCTACACACCCTAACCTGAGCCTCACTATCCTCATAAAAACTCTTTACAGCCTTCAGTAACTTACTACCTATTCCATACACTTGCAACATTTGCCACATTGCTCCCCTATCCACTCTATCATATGCCTTTTCTAAATCCATAAATGCAATAAAAACTTCTCTACCTTTATCTAAATACTGTTCACATATATGCTTCACTGTAAACACTTGATCTACACATCCCCTACCCACTCTAAAGCCTCCTTGCTCATCTGCAATCCTACTCTCTGTCTTACCTCTAATTCTTTCAATAATAACCCTGCCATACACTTTACCTGGTATACTCAGTAAACTTATTCCCCTATAATTTTTACACTCTCTTTTATCCCCCTTCCCTTTATATAAAGGAACTATACATGCTCGCTGCCAATCCCTAGGTACCTTCCCCTCTTTCATACATTTATTAAACAAAAACACCAACCACTCCAACACTATATCCCCCCTGCTTTTAACATTTCTGTCATGATTCCGTCAATTCCAGCTGCTTTACCCCCTTTCATTCTACGTAATGCCTCACGCACCTCCCCCATACTCACATCCTGCTCTTCTTCATTCCTAAACGATGCTGTACCTCCCTGTCCAGTACATGAAATTATCGCCTCCCTCTTTTCATCGACATTTAAAAGATCCTCAAAATATTCCCGCCATCTACCCAATACCTCCAGCTCCCCATCTACTAACTCCCCTACTCTGTTTTTAACTGACAAATCTATTCGTTCCCTAGGCTTTCTTACCTTGTTTATCTCACTCCAAAAATTTTTCTTGTTTTCAGCAAAATTTCTTGACAGAGCCTCTCCCATTCTTTCATCCGCTCTTCTTTTGCACTCTCTCACCACTCTCTTCACCTTTCTTTTACTCTCCATATACTCTGCTCTTCTATTAACACTTCTGTTTTGTAAAAACCTCTCATAAGCTACCTTTTTCTCTTTTATCACACCCTTTACTTCTTCATTCCACCACTCACTCCTCTTTCCTCCTGCACCCACCCTCCTATAGCCACAAACTTCTGCCCCACATTCTAATACTGCATTTTTAAAACTATCCCAACTCTCTTCAACCCCCCCACTACTCCTACTTGCACTAGCCCACCTTTCTGCCAATAGTTGCTTATATCTCACCCTAACTTCCTCCTCCCTTAGTTTATACACTTTTACCTCTCTCTTACTTGCTGTTGCCATTTTCTTTTGTCCCATCTACCTTTTACTCTAACTGTAGCTACAACCAAATAATGATCTGATATATCCGTTGCCCCTCTATAAACATGTACATCCTGAAGCCTACTCATCAACCTTTTATCCACCAATACATAATCCAACAAACTACTTTCCTTACATGCTATATCATACCTTGTATATTTATTTATCCTCTTTTTCATAAAATATGTATTACTTATTACCAAACCTCTTTCTACACATAGCTCAATTAATGGTTCCCCATTTACATTTACCCTGGCACCCCAAATTTACCTACTACTCCATCCACAACATTTTTACCCACTTTAGCATTAAGATCCCCAACCACAATTACTCTCTCACTTGGTTCAAAACTCCCACACACTCACTCAACATTTCCCAAAATCTCTCTCTCCTCTACACTTCTCTCTTCTCCAGGTGCATAAACACTTACTATAACCCACTTTTCACATCCAACCTTTATTTTACTCCACATAATCCTTGAATTTATACATTTATATTCCTTCTTTACCTGCCATAACTGATTATTCAACATTATTGCCACTCCTTCTTTAGCTCTAACTCTATTTGAAACCCCTGATCTAATCCCATTTATTTCTCCCCACTGAAACTCTCCTACCCCCTTCAGCTTTGTCTCACTTAAAGCCAGGACATCCAGCTTCTTTTCATTCATAACATCTACAATCATCTCTTTCTTAGCATTCGCACAACATCCACGCACATTCAAACATCCCACCTTAACACAAATTGCTCGTAATTCGAAACCTTATTTCCCATAAGAAGTAATGTAAATACAATTAATCCATTCCACCCAAAAATATTCACAAAAAATACATTTTAATTATAGTTCTACATTATTAACACATATGTAATTATAAATACATACATAATAAGTAATAAATACTACAACAGAATAATAAATAACATTTACTTACCTTTATTGAAGAGAGTTTCAGGCATCTGGAAGATAGGGAGGAGGACAGGGGGAGGGTGTTAGTGTTTGGAAGGGGAATCCCCATCCATAAAGACTTCAGATAACAAGTCCTTATCTGGGGTTACTTCCCTTCTTTTTCTTTTAACCCTTTGGGGGTCGACAGGCCTTCTCAGGAAAGTGTTCCTGGGGTCGAAAATTTTTTGGAAAAAAAAAAAAATTAATTTTTTCTTATGAAATGATAGAGAATCTTTTTCCGATCATAACGCCACCAAAATTATGAAATTTGATCGAAAACTAACGGAATTATGCTTTCGCGAAGTTAGCGGTAGCCATGACACTTACGCATCGGCGATTTTGCCCACTTTGAGCCCTATTTTCGACAAATTCCAATGTTTCAGTCTCCTACAATTATAGCTATTTCGCTAGAACTCTATTTCTTCTATCGATTGAGTACAAGAAACCGCCTATTTACTAATTTCATCTGCCCAAAATAGTGGTCAGAAAATGGCAATTTTCCAATTTCACACAAATTTCAAACGATGCCAATTTCAAAATAGGGTCCAGAGTAAACAAGGCAGACATTCCTGGCACTAAAATAACATGTTCTCTGTTCATTAGTCACGTCTCCAGGCCCTTGTTCCATTACTTTTGCTTTTCATTTTGAATTTTATTCTCACAAAATAGAAGATTTACTGTTATGTATACAACTGCATCATTGTAAAAATGGTATAAATAATATCAGAGCACTTGTGCATGAATATAAGACTCGCCAGTTGATGTGTATTGGAGGCATGGTGTGATTTGTTTACTCTTGAACATCGTCAAAAATCGAACATTTTCGCTACTTTGAGCTCAATTTCAAGGTACTTGTCATTGTCATACCAATCAAAATCATCTCTATTTCTGTAATATATCTTCCATTCTATCAAATGAGACCAAGAAAACGAGAATACATCAATACAAAACCATACGAAAATCGACTGCAAACTCGCTGTTTTAATCGAAAAAAACGGTCAGTTTTTTTTTCTCTCATTATGCAGTGTGTACTGCAGGATTTTTTTTATACTGCGCACACTGACCACACAGACCCATTCTTTCATATGTATGCCTACCAGACGTTTTCTGCTTAAATTGAGGCCACTAGAATTTGGGCGTACTAGTACGGCACCAACCCCTGCTTGTAAAACGTACTAGTACGGCACCGACCCCCAAAGGGTTAATGCCACTAGGACCAGCTTGAGAGTCACTGGATCCCTGCCTCGAAAAATAATTGTCCAGACTTCTCTGTTTCTGGCGACTTCTCAACATTTTTCTGAAGTGGGGCAAGATTCTGTCACTGAACATGTTGCAGATGTGGTTTGCTTCAGTTTGCTCAGGGTGGTGTTTTTCAACAAATGTCTGCACCTTAGTCCAAATAGAACAAATTTCGTTAATCTCTGAAGAAGTTACTACCTCACCCTGTCCAGCCTCCTCTTCTGAATCAATTTCCTTTAATGTCGTCAGTTGCTGTTCCTGATGAAGCTCTCTCAGCTCTTCAGTGGTTAGGTCTACCCTGTGCTCCTCCACCAACTCTTCCACATCCTCACCACTCACCTCCAACCCCAGGGACTTGCCCAATTCCACACTAGAGTCCACAACAGGCACAGAGTCGTCAGGGTCAGCCTCCTTCTTTTCAACACAATCCGGCCACAGTGGTCTCCAAGCAGAGTTCAAAGTCCTGGAAGTCATTCCCTCCCAAGCCTTACCTTATAAGGCCTATGCAATGGACAATATTGAAGTGATCTTTCCAGAACTCTCTTAGGGTCAATGTAGAGACTGAGGTCACATCAAAGCACCTTTGAAACATTGCTTTGGTGTACAGTTTCTTGAAGTTTGCAATGACCTGCTGGTCCATGGGCTGGATGAGAGAAGTGGTGTTAGGAGGCAAGAACTTCACTCTGATGAAATTGAACTCATCAGACAAATAGTCTTCCAAGTTGTGAGGATGTGCAGGAGCATTGTCCAGTAGCAGGAGGCACTTGAGTGGCAATTTCTTTTCCAGGAGGTATTTCTTCACACTAGGGCCAAACACTCCAGTCAACCATTCCACAAAAAAGTCCTTAGTGACCCATGCATTAGTGTTAGCCTTCCAATACACACACAAATTATTCCTGTTAACATTGTGTTTCTTGAAGGCTCTGGGATTTTCTGCGTGATACACCAGTAAAGGCTTCACTTTAAAATCACCACTGGCATTGGCACAAAGCATAAGAGTTAGCCTGTCTTTCATAGGCTTGTGTCCTGGCAGTGCCTTTTCCTCCTGAGTAATGAAGGTCCTGTTGGGCATTTTCTTCCAAAACAGGCCTGTTTCATCACAATTAAACACTTGTTGGGGTTCGAATTTTTCAGAGTCTACGAACCCCTGGAATTCCTGCACAAACTTTTCAGCTGCACGTTTGTCTGAGCTGGCTGCCTCACCATGTCTCACAACACTGTGTATGCCACTACGTTTCTTAAACCTCTCAAATCAGCCTTTGCTGGCTTTAAAATCACTCGCCTCACCACTGGTTCCAGGCATTGTCTTGACAAGATCTGCGTGCAACTTCCTTGCCTTTTCACAAATTATCGCCGTGGAAATACTATCACCCGCTATGTGTTTTTCATTGATCCACACCCCCAACAACTTCTCAACCTCATCCGCTGTTTTCAATCCATTTTTCGTTAACATATCAACCCCTTTTGCAACATTAGCTTCCTTGATTTCATTTCTCTTTGCCAGGATAGTGGTGATAGTAGATGTTTTTTTCTTGTACATCCTGGCAAGCTCACTCACACGTATACCACTCTCATATTTTTCAACTATCTCCTCCTTTAGTTTGATGGTGTTTCTCACTCTCTTTACCACAGGGGTGCCACTAGGTGTGCCACCGCTAGTCGAGGGACCACTGTATATATTATCATATATCTCTCTCTTCTCCGCTCCAATGAGAATTCAAGACTTTTAGGCATTCCCAGTAATTTAAATGCCTTACTGTGTCTATGGGAGCTGTAAACAATCTTTGTATTTGTTCCAGCTCTGATATTTTTCCTGCCTTGAACGAGGCTGTCAACATTGAGCAATATTCCAAATGGGGGAGCACTAGTGATTTGAAGTGTTGTCATTGGCATTATTTCTCATGTTTTGAAAGTTCTCAATACCCACCCCATGATCCTCCTGTCATGACCTTTGTCTTATTATGCTCTCTGAAAGATCAGCTGAACTATCAAGACAATACCATCCACTCGAGTGGTCAATATTGTCTTGATAGGTCAGTAATGTCTTGAGGGGTCAGTATTGTTTTGGGTCAATATTATCTTGTTGGGTTAGTAGTGTCTTGGGTCAATATTGTCTTGTTGGGTTAGTATTGTCTTATTAGGATTAGTATTGTCATGAGTCAATATTGTCTTGTTGGGTCAATACTGTCTTAAGACCCAACAAAAAAGCGGAAACACTTTCACAGTTATTTACTCAATCTGCTGTCTTGCCAGAAGTGTGCTGACATTGTAATTCAGACAATCTTCTTCTGAACTGTAATATCCCCACCTATCCTTCAGAGTGCAGGCACTGTACTTCTTACCTCCACCCATCCTTCAGAGTGCAGGCACTGTACTTCTCACCTCCACCCATCCTTCAGAGTGCAGGCACTGTACTTCTCACCTCCACCCATCCTTCAGAGTGCAGGCACTGTACTTCTCACCTCCACTCATCCTTCAGAGTGTAGGTACTGTACTTCCTGCCTCCACCTGTTATTGTGAGTGTAGGCACTGTACTTCCCACCTCCACCTATTTATTCAGAGTGTAGGTACTGTACTTCCCACCTCGACCTATTATTCATAGTGTAAGTACTGTACTTCCCACCTCCACCTGTTATTCAGAGTGTAGGACCTGTACTTCCCACCTCCACCCATCCTTCAGAGTGCAGGCACTGTACTTCCCACCTCCACCTATCTATTATTCAGAGTACAGGCACTGTACTTCCCACCTCCACCTATTATTCAGAGTACAGACACTGTACTTACCACCTCTACCTATTATTCAGAGTGTAGGCACTATACTTCCCACCTCCACCTATTATTCAGTGCAGGCACTGTACTTCCCACCTCCACCTATATTATTCAGAGTACAGGCACTGTTCTTTTCACCTCCACCTATTATTCAGAGTACAAGCACTGTGTTTCCCACCTTCAGGACATACTACAATATTTTCAAGTACTTTAAATTATTTTTTTTAACACATCTGCTATTTCCCACCAAGGCAGGGTGACCTGAAAAAGAAGAAACATTTTCATCATTACTCACTCCATCACTGTCTTGCCAGAGATGTGCCTATATGGCAGTTCAAAAACTGCAACACATCAACACCCCTCCTTTAGAGTGCAGACATTGTACTTCCCACCTCCAGGACTCGAGTCTGGCTAACCAGTTTCCCTGAATCCCTTCATAAATGTTACTTTGGTCTGAAATTTCAGTTTTCTGCAAGGCAGTTCTGATTGTTATAAGGTGTCCCATAGCTCGATCGCTAGTGCACTCAGCTCACACACTGAGGTCCGGGGTTCGAATGTCCTCCAGTACCGCTGGAAAACATTAGGGACATGTTTCCATAAGACACCTGCTGTCCCTGTCCACCTATCAGTAAAATGGGTACCTGAGTGTTAGTTGACTGGTGTGGGTCACATCCTGGGACAAAACTGACCTATTTTGCCCGAATTGCTCAACATAACAAGGGGCTTTCTATATATGTATTAGTATGTCATTGATGTCAGATAGGCCTGTATACCTTGTACATGTACTTGTAGTAAATAAAGATAGTATTATTATTATTATTAACAGATGTCATGTTCATCACTGCAACTAAGCACAGCCTCTTCACTTAGCGACGTATACCCGTTTACTGACGACTCAGACTTACGACGGGCTCTCTGACTAGTATGCATACCTAAATAATGTATATTAGAACTGATTTCCTTTATTCTGTTTATTACATTATACAGTACACTACTGTATAAACATTTAAAAATATACCAGAAAGGTTATAAATGGTGCAAAGGTGACATTAAAACATCAAAGATGGTTGACACAAACCCATTACCATTATAGTACATGCTCCTCACTTAGCGACGATGTGGTCTTAGGAAAGGAATTCCGTTAAGTGAGGAGAGGTTGTACAGTGGAACTTCGGTTTTTGTTTGCCCTGGTTTTCGTCAAATTCGGTTTTTGAATACTTTTTCCGTCAAAATATTGTCCCAGTTTTTGTTCATCAACTCAGTTTTTGTCCGCCGTACCGAACGTGTCCGCCTGCCCGCGCCCACACAAAGCATCCCACTCACGCATTCTTAGTCAGTCTGGCTTTGTTTCTCATTGAGTGAACATTACCCTGTGCATTCTTACGAAACATTTCGTAATAATCCATTGCTTTTTGTGGTTTATTGAGTGCGACTGCTAAATAAGCCATGGGGCCAAAGAAAGTTCCGAGTGCCAGCCTTTTGATAAAGAAGGTGAGAAACACGATAGAATTCAAGAAAGACCTTGTAGAAAAGTACGAAAGTGGCGAGAATGGGAGGGGAGAATGTGCCTTCTTCAGCGATTAAGGACATTCGTGCAAAATGGAGAGAGGTGCAAAGTTTTGTGGAGAAATACCACCCTAACAAAGCTGTTCCAAGCTGTGTCTGCAACATGTTTAATGACAATGCCGTGTCCCATTTTAGGCAAATCTTAAAGAGACGCCAGAAACAGAGCTCTCTGGACAGATTTTTTGTGCGACAGGGGTACAGTGACTCTCAAGCTGGTCCTAGTGCCAGTAAAAGACAAAGAAGGGAAGTAACCCCGGATAGTGACTTGATACCTGAAGTCCTTATGGAAGGGGATTCCCCTTCCAAACAATAAATTCTCCTCCATCTCCCCTCCTCGCCATCTTCCCTACGCCAACAAGAGTCTCTAATAAAGGTAAAACTGATTTAAATGTTCATTTATCCATTAAAATTAGTGTTTTATATTTAATTCTCATTGTTTTCTGAATGTAAAACTATATTCTCTATAAAATGTACAGTGGACCCCCGGATTTCGTACTTAATCCGCTCCAGAAGGTCCATCTAAATCAATCGCTAGCGCACTCAGCTCACACTCTGAGGTCCGGAGATCAAATCTCCTCCGGTACGGCTGGAAAACATAACTACAGTTTTACATACAGAAAAAAATGAGAAATTAATATAAAGCACTAATTTTAATGATAAATGAACATTACATACCTTCACTGAAGACTCTTGTTGGCGTATTGAAGAAGGCGAGGAGGAAAGAGGGAGTTGAGGTTATCGTTTGAAAGGGGAATCCCCCTCCATAAGGACTTCAGGTATCAAAGCCCTCTCTGGAGTTCCTTCCCTTCTTTGTCTTTTACTGGCACTGGAACCCTGTCGCACTAAAAATCTGTCCAGAGAGCTCTGTTTCTGGCGTCTCTTTAAGATTTGCCTAAAATGGGACAAGGTATTGTCACTGAACATGTTGCAGATACAGCTTATATCAGCTTGGTCAGGGTGATATTTTTCAACAAAAGTTTGCACCTCATTCCACTTTGCACACATGTCCTTAATCACTGAAGAAGGCACCTTCTCCCCTCTCTCTTCCTCCTCTTCTGAAGCAATTTCTTGAGCTGTGGTCTGTTGCTGTTCCAGATGAAGGTCTTGCAGCTCTTCAGTGATCCGCACGCAACTGCCTTGCCTCTTCACAAATGACTGACTCCACAACACTATCTCACGCTAACTGTTTTTCGTTGATCCACACCAACAACTTCTCCACATCTTCGATTGTTTGTGATCTCTGTTTCGTTAGCATATTTACCCCTTTCGCAACTTTACCTTCCTTGATTTCTACGTTCTTTGCCAGGCTAGAACATATTGTTGATTTCGACTTCCCATACATTCTGGCAAGCTCAGCTAAACGTACGCCACTTTCGTATTTTTCTACAATTTCTTTCTTGAATTCTATTGTGTTTTTCACCTTCTTTACCAAAGGGCTGGCACTAGGAACTTTCTTTGGGCCCATGGTGGCTTATTTCGCAGTCACAATCAATAAACAAGCACAAAAATTGCGAAATGTTTCGGATGAATGCTCACTCAACCAGTGACAGAGCCAGATTGAGACATGTATGCATGAGAGTGGCGGCGTCCCGGGGGCGGGTGGATGCGTCTGATACGTATGATTTCCAGATGGAGGTATGAAATCCAGACCAAAATTTAGGCAAAAAAAGTGTTCTAAATCCGAATTGTACGATATTCGGACCGTACAAAAACTGGGGGTCCATTGTATTTTTTGTTAATATTTTTGGGTGTCTGGAATGGATTAATTGGATTTACATTATTTCTTATGGGAAATATTGCTTCAGTTTTTGTCGAATTCGGTTTTCGTCAGACTCTGGAATGAATTAAAAACAAAAACCGAGGTTCCACTGTACTTATAACAGCTACCATATGGAAGGAAATGCTACAAAATACTGATATAATGGAAAACAAGAGAAATGTAGTATACTTTGGTCCTTGTTGACAATGTTTCAACTGCACAGTGAGCTTTATCGAGTTACAACTGAGAGTGACTTGATAAAGCTCACCGTGTAGGTGAAACATTGTCAATATAGGATTGAAATATACAGCATTTATCTCTCTTTATTCCACCTACCACATATTACCATCCTAAATACAGTGGTACCTCGAGTTACGATGGTCCCCAAAATCGCCCTTTTATGTAAGTTTATTTTTTTAAATGCTTTTGTAAGTATATTTTTGGGGGTGTAAAAGGACTAGTCTATTTTACATTATTCCTTATGGGGATAAATTCGTTTGGTAATGGCACTTGAACAGCATTCTCGAACGAAAAAATATCGTAACTCGAGGTACCACTGTATATGGTAGGTGATCAACATTTGAGTAAATCAACACTAGAGGAGTAAACACAGTCATAAGATTATATTAGAGTTGACTATGATGAGTAAACAGTTGTAAGACTACATTAGAGTTGACGGTGACCGACCCTAGAGCGTAGATGGGTAGCCAGTGTGTGGCGGGTGAAGTGGACGGCAGCAGCGGGTGGCAGCTCGTAACCGTTACGCATCTTGTACAACTGAATGTTTTTAGCAATGTACTCAGCAAACTGTGTAGTGTCTCCTGCCTCTCCTGATACAGCCATTACTAAGTTCTTGGAGAGAGCCAGCATCTTGTCATCGTCTGTTGAGGAAAATAATTGACCTTCAGTATTTAAACTACTGGGAAAATAACATAATAATGATGAATACTAACACCGAAGAGTACTTACAGTGAAGAGCACATTATACACTCAGCAGTGAAACTGTCATCACATTATATATGTACATTGGAACCCCGGTTAACGGACACCCCGGAAATCGTGCAATTATGTAAGTATAATATTGTAAGTGCTTGTGGAAGTGTATTTTTGGGGGTCTGAAATAGACTAATCTAAATGACATTTTTTCTTAAGGAAGTAAATTCGTTCGGTAATGGCACTTGAGCAGGCTTCTGCAATGAATTTTTTTCGTTAACCGGGGTTCCACTGTACTTGCTAGTGAAGTTGTCGTCACAGTATACACTAACTGGTATACTAAACTATCAGAATTAATAATGAAGGAACAATAGACCAATTTGCAGTGTATAACTCACCGGACTTCTGCACCATGATGCTCTGAAGGTGACTCATGTCCGTCGCCATCAACACAAAGTTGTTGAACTTGACGCCTGCAACACAACAACTTGGTCAGCAACTAGAACTATAATGTAATAATATTGGTAGAATTACCGACAATATGTTAAGTAAAAGGACACAAATGCAACTAACGTGACATTTTATTGTGGCAACGTTTCGCTTGACAAAGCTCCTGGAGAACGAAACGTTGCCACAATAAAATGTCACATTAGTTGCATTTGTGTCCTTTTATAGAACTATAATGTTTGTTTGGTGATAAATAACTAGCAGGTAGAAAAGCTAAGCGCTCTATATGTATGACTGCTTCCTATAAAATATATAGCCCACAATAGTCTGATTCTTAGAAATAACCCTCAACAGTTACAATTCTTAGAACTAAGTTGCAATGGTTACAAGTCTCAGAACTAAGCCACAATACAGGAGGGCTCCATTTTTGTGACTGTTGGTTCCAGACCCCCCAGCGATAAGCAAAAATCGCCAGCAAGTGGAAAAAAAGCATCTTTTTCGACACTGAACGCATCTAAGATGCCTGATAATTGCATTTACACTATCATATACGTATTAAGTACTAGGCATAAAAAAGATACAAAAGTAATTGTAAGTACATACAATACTTACACTAAAATATGGTACCGGTCGCCCTTTCCTTACACAACTATGGCATGAAAACGGCAAAAACAGTGGAAAAAGCACCGAACATAATGAACAATGGCTCAGATGAAAACCACTGATAAGAGGAGCTGAAAATGTGGGGCCCTTCTGTAGTAATAAGACATACCTGCTACAACACACAATAGCTATATGCTACTTAACATCTCCAGGACTCAAGTTTGGCTAACTGGTTTCCCTGAATCACTTCATAAATGTTACCTTGCTCACACTCCAACAGAATGTCAAATTGTAACAACCACTTGCGCCCACTCACCATACTCTGGTTATCCTGGGTGGCTAACCCTCCCCTGGGTTATCCTGGGTGGCTAACCCTCCCCTGGGTTATCCTGGGTGGCTAACCCTCCCCTGGGTTATCCTGGGTGGCTAACCCTCCCCTGGGTTACCCTGGGTGGCTAACCCTCCCCTGGGTTACCCTGGGTGGCTAACCCTCCCCTGGGTTATCCTGGGTGGCTAACCCTCCCTGGGTTATCCTGGGTGGCTAACCCTCCCTGGGTTATCCTGGGTGGCTAACCCTCCCCTGGGTTATCCTGGGTGGCTAACCCTCCCCTGGGTTATCTTGGGTGGCTAGCCCTCCCCTGGGTTATCCTGGGTGGATAACCCTCCCCTGGGTTATCCTGTGTGGCTAACGCTCCCCTGCGTTATCCTGGGTGGATAACCCTCCCCTGGGTTATCCTGGGTGGATAACCCTCCCCTGGGTTATCCTGGGTGGCTAACCCTCCCCTGGGTTATCCTGGGTGGCTAACCCTCCCCTGGGTTATCCAGGGTGGCTAACCCTCCCCTGGGTTATCCAGGGTGGCTAACCCTCCCCTGGGTTACCAGGGTGGCTAACCCTCCCCTGGGTTATCCTGAGTGGCTAACCCTCCCCTGGGTTATCCTGAGTGGCTAACCCTCCCCTGGGTTATCCTGGGTGGCTAACCCTCCCCTGGGTTAGAAATCCAAACAAAATCTTATCTTATTCAGCTCCTGCAGGACTGGGAGGCAATCAGGTTTGCTCCAAGGAGGTAGATCATATCCAATACCTTGGATCAAGAGCACAGGAGCAGCATGAATGGTTGTAGTTTCCTACATGTGGTTGCAGGGGTCGAGTCTCTGCTCCTTACAGACTCATCAATAACTAATTTACTCATCAATGAGGCACTGTAGACTAGTGTTGCTGGTGTAGTGAGTAGTAATGAGTGAGTCGAGTATACCTGTGAGCAGGAGAGCAGCAGAGAGGCAGCAGAAGCAGCAAAAAATACCACCTAAATAAGCCAGCATGTGCATGAGAGTGAATCATAAAACAGTTATTTACTCACCAATGAGGCATTCTAGACTCATGATGCTGATGTAGTGAGTACTAGTGAGGGAGCTGAGTATACCAGTGAGCAGGCAGACAGGAAACAGTCAGCAGGAGCAGCAGTAATTATGACAGCAGCAGCATGAGGGGAAATCACATAAAAACAGCAATTTACTCACCAATGAGGCACTCTAGACTCATGTTGGTGGTGTAGTGAGTACTAGCGAGCGAGTAGAGTATACTAGTCAGCAGGAAGGCAGAAGTAGTGCAGCAGGAGCAGCAGAAACAGCAGTAAATAAGACAGCAGCAGCAGGAGCCAGTGACTTGCACTTGTGGTAAACACTGCACCATTCACTACTGCATTAACTTCCCTCACATCTCCTCCCCACACATCCCCCACCGCACTCACACCACCACAACAATCGATAACATCCAGGCTTAATTATGTGTGGTGTTAGGAGGAGATTTAGACGATAAGAAGAGTAAAGTAGAGGTAAAATAGTGTAGACACGAGTGCGAGGCAGCAGCAGCGCCGGACACACCTTACGTCACACCGCCACTTATTTTACCTCCCCAGGTGGGTTTAGCGCTCCCTGGCTCCTCTCCCGGGGGTTGTGTGAGTATGGGAGGGTGTGGGTGAGGCTGTGGGCATGGGTGTGGGCGTGAGGAGGGTGATATGTGGGTGTAATAGGGGTTTAATGTGCGTCTCCACCCAGGGGTAAGTCTCAGCTCAACCCAGGTGTGTTTAGCGCTCCAGGGGCACTGTGTGGGGTGTTGTGGGCGTGGGCGTGGGTGTGAGTGTGGGTGTGGGCGTGTTCAAACACGTTACAATAGCATAGTTGAGTGTTTTACCCGCGTCTCCAACATCGCTAGTCAAATCGGGTTTAATGCTCCATGGGCATTATATACGATGTTGTAGGCGTGGGTGTGGGGGCGTGGGTGTTGTGGGCGTTGGTGTGAGGGCGTGGAGGCTCACCCACGCCAACACTGGCGCCTATCGTTAATTCATCACGTTTGTACTATGAGTCACCTTGTGTCCCGGGGCCGTAAGTCACTCTCGGGCCCCTGCATGGCCCACACGTGGCCCATATATAGTCCATGCATGACCCAAATATAATCCATGGATTACCCACGAATGACCCTTACATGGCCCATGAATGGTGCCTACATGACCCATGAATGGTGCCTACATGACCCATGAATGGTGCCTACATGACCCATGAATGGTGCCTACATGACCCATGAATGGTGCCTACATGACCCATGAATGGTGCCTACATGACCTATGAATGGTGCCTACATGACCCATGAATGGTGCCTACATGACCCATGAATGGTGCCTACATGACCCATGAATGGTACCTACATGACCTATGAATGGTGCCTACATGACCCATGAATGGTGCCTACATGACCCATGAATGGTGCCTACATGACCCATGAATGGTCCTTACATGACCCATGAATGGTCCTTACATGACCCATGAATGGTCCCTACATGACCCATGAATGGTCCCTACATGACCCATGAATGGTCCTTACATGACCCATGAATGTGTTGCGTGGAGGTTCTTTCATAGATTGGGTAATGAACAGACGAATTTGGGATGGTAACTTGGTATATTAAGATCAATTAGACAGGGTGGAATCTCAAGAGTCCACAGGCCTGCGTCTATCTCTATTCGGTGTCTGGATGGTAACTGAGGCACTGCCCCGAGCAGGGCTCATAGCGTTCAAAGGGTTGACCTTTGACATGGGTGACCTTTGACATTGGGCTAACGGTTGCATCGGTTGGTCACGTGAGCAGAAACGATTATACCCTATGAACTCTCACTGAGCTTACAGTGACAAATGGTCCCTACATGACCCATGAATGGTCCCTACATGACCCATGAATGGTCCCTACATGACCCATGAATGGTCCCTACATGACCCATGAATTGTCCCTACATGACCCATGAATGGTCCCTACATGACCCATGAATGGTCCCTACATGACTCATGAATGGTCCCTACATGACCCATGAATGGTCCCTACATGACCAGGATGAATTACAACAATTGGATATGCTGAATATTGAAGACAAAGTAAAACAACTGAAGTTAAATCAAGCTTATAAAATAGCTTACAAACAGTGTCCAGAATATCTTGCTGATAATTTTGTCAAGGCTGGAAACCGAAGCAACCATAGTATTGGGGGAAGAGAGCACAACTTTGTAGTACCCACAGTCAGTGGCCAGGCTTCAAACAACTTTTATTGTACAGCAATAAAGGCATGGAACAGACTGCCTGCACATGTCAAAGGCAGTCATAGCATGAGCCAGTTCAAGAATATAGACTAAAGGTACCTAATGAATGTAGCGACAGAAACGGAGGAGAATGAGTTTTTATTTTTTTAGCTAACACACATGTAAATGTAAATACATAACTCTTTTTACCTTATTCCTAGTATACTATATCCTTCATAGTATAATAATAAGATATCGCCTACATTGTATAATAAGGTATTAAAAGGACCCCAATGGAAATACGTCACTCAGACTTTTTGGGGTTATCCTAGGTTCTCTACACATATGCTATGACCCTTGTGGTTTAGCACTTCTTTTGATTATAATAATAATCTACACATCCTATGGAGAGGGAGCATGGACACTGGGGTCGTCCCGCAGTTACTAAAAACAACAGACATAGCCCCACTCCACAAAGGGGCCAGTAAAGCAATAGCAAAGAACTACAGACTAATAGTGCTAACACCCCATATCATAAAAATCTTTGAAAGGGTTTTAAGAAGCAAGATCGCCACTCATCTAGATACCCATCAATTACACAACCCAGGGCAGCATGGGTTTAGAGCAGGTCGCTCCTGTTTGTCCCAACTACTGGACCACTACGACAAGGTCCTGGATGCTCTAGAAGACAAACAGAATGCAGATGTTATATACACAGACTTTGCAAAAGCCTTTGACAAGTGTGACCATGGTGTAATAGCACACACAATGCATGATAAAGGAATAACAGGAAAAGTTGGCAGATGCATCTATAATTTCTTAACAAATAGAACACAAAGAGTAGTAGTCAACAGAGTAAAGTCTGAGGCGGCTACGGTGAAAAGCTCTGTTCCACAAGGCAGAGTACTCGCTCCCATCCTGTTCCTCATCCTCATATTGGACATAGACAGGGATATAAGCCACAGTGTTGTGTCTTCCTTTGCAGATGACACCCGAATCTGCATGACAGTGTCCACCGTTGAAAACACTGCAAGACTCCAAGCAGACATAAACCAAATCTTTAAATGGGCTGCAGAAAACAATATGAAGTTCAACAATGAGAAATTTCAATTACTCCGATATGGAAAACATGAGGAAATTAAAATTTCATCGGAGTATAAAACAAATTTCAACCACACAATAGAGCGAAAAACTAATGTCAAAGACCTGGGAGTGATCATGTCAGAGGATCTCACCTTCAAGGACCATAACACCGTAGCAATCACATCTGATAGAAAAATGACAGGATGGATAATGAGAACCTTCAAAACCAGGGATGCCAAGCCCATTATGACACTTTTCAGGTCGCTTGTTCTATCTAGGCTGGAATATTGCTGCACACTAACTGCACCTTTCAAGGCAGGTGAAATTACTGAACTAGAAAATGTGCAGAGAACCTTCACGGCACGCATAACTGCGATAAACCATCTCAATTACTGGGAACGCTTGAAGTTCCTAAACATGTACTCCTTAGAATGCAGGCGGGAGAGATACATTATTATATACACTTGGAAAATCCTAGAGGGATTAGTACCAAACTTGCACACGAGTCACTCCCTACGAAAGCAAAAGACTCGGCAGACGATGCAACATCCCCCCAATGAAAAGCAGGGCTGCCACTAGCACGTTGAGAGACAACACAATAAGTGTCAGAGGCCCAAGACTGTTCAACTGCCTCCCAGCATACATCAGGGGGATTACCAACAAACCCCTGGCTGTCTTCAAGCAGGCACTGGACAGGCACCTAAAGTCAGTACCTGACCAGCCTGGCTGTGGTTCGTACGTTGGACTGCGTGCGGCCAGCAGTAACAGCCTGGTTGATCAGGCTCTGATCCAACATCAGGCCTGGTCACAGACCGGGCCACGGGGGTGTGTTGACCCCCAGAACTCTCTCCAGGTAAACTCCAGGTAACACATATGCTGCTATGTATGATAATCTATGTAACTGTATTTGTGAACGTATACCTGAATAAACTTACTTGCTTATGAATGGCCCCCACATGACCCACAAATGGCCCCCACATGACCCACGAATGGCCCCCACATGACCCACGAATGGCCCCCACATGACCCATGAATGGCCCCCACATGACCCATGAATGGCCCCCACATGACCCACGAATGGCCCCCACATGACCCACGAATGGCCCCCACATGACCCACGAATGGCCCCCACATGACCCACGAATGGCCCCCACATGACCCACCAATGGCCCCCACATGACCCATCAATGGCCCTTACATGACCCACCAGTGGCCTCAACATGACCCATTGTTATGAGAATTACTTTCATGGAAACTTTAAAAGTTAAAGTAATCTAATCAAAATGAGGTAAAAAGAAGTTGTTGGACCAGTTGAGTCGTAAGGGAAGGGGCCGCCCCGGGTGACACCATTTAGGGGGTGGCACCATAGAGCTTCTAAAGGTGACACTAATGCACAAAACATTGCTCCACCAACATAAGAGAAGAATCCTTCGTTTCTATATAGCCTATTATATGATTACAGAGTAAAAATAGGCCTATATAGGAAAAATAATTTATTTTGATGATGTGATAGATGATTTTGCAGGACTGAAGGCAAGGAAATGTAAGATCTGATTCATTGAGATGTTACCTGTACTCAGTCATATCGGAACTATTGTTTCTCTGATATTGCAATGTTTTTTCTTTATTTTTCCATTTTTTTTTTTTTTTTGCATTGTTGAAGATGAATAAATGTAGGATCTGTTGCCTGTACTCAAAGTGGTACTTGAGTTTGTTTCCCCAATATTACCATGATTATTTATTTTATCATTAATAAAGTTGAGAAGTATCCTTCTGTTCAATTTATGGCCCTTAAACGTTCTCCTTACTAAACATTAGTCATGCAGTAGTGTCATAACTGGAGTTTACTCCCCCATCCCCCTGCCCTTGGATTTCATGGGGGTGACACCAAAGATGCCGCCCCGGGTGACACCAAAGATACCGCCCCGGGTGACACCAAAGATTCCGCCCCGGGTGACACCAACCCTAGCGATGCCACTGTGTTGGACTATTGTTTCATAAGGACTATATGTGTATACACATGACCTTGTATTCCCATTGGGGTCCTGGAATTTCCAATAGGCTTCTCAAATTTCCATTGGGGTCCTTGATTGGATACGTATATTTATTTTTCAGAGTGTCGGCAGCAACAATGGCAGTAAACGTGTTCTCAACAAGTGCGACCACAGAGAACCTGAGTCGTCATGACATGCTAAACTGGGTCAATGACTGCCTTCAGTCCTCATATACCAAAGTGGAAGAGTTGTGCACTGGGGCTGCCTACTGCCAGTTCATGGACATGCTTTTCCCAGGTGAACCAACTTACTGTGACACTTATTGAAGATTGTATACTCTCAGAGATGCTTCTCTCTGTACAGTCAGCTCTCTTATGAAGCTCCTCTATATATACTAGTGGGATTTTTGTAATACTGTTGCAGTAGAGCATCCAAAATGGAATAGCGTGTACGTACTGTACTATAAAGGCTTTTCTTTGTGCTGTTCATTCAGTTTTGCTGTACTTTTTCAATAGTACATATTTATAAAAAAATTACTACAATATAAAGGAGGTTTATAAGAGCTGACTATATATACACCCACCCAGAGGTGTGTACATCTTCGTATATACACCCAGAGGTGTGTATATCCTCGTATATACACCCAGTTGTGTGTACAGTGGTACCCCGAGTTTCATACAGCTCCCAACTCGAACAATTATGTAAGTGTAATATTGTAAGTGCTTTTGTAAGTGTATTTTTGGGGGTCTGAAACGGACTTATCTAATTTACGTTATTCCTTATGGGAACAAATTCGTTCGGTAACGGCAATTGAACAGCCTTCCGAAATGAATTATGTCCGAAACTCGGGGTAGTACTGTACATATATCCTTGTATGTATACCCAGAGGTGCCCAGCAGCCCTGTGATGGCCTAATCAAGACCCACATAACACTATCATATGTGGATACCCAGAATGATATAAATCAACTACAGTAACAACCCAAAAATACACAAATCACCAACTAATAGGACTCGTGTTACCACCACCTGCCCCGCTGCCACTGAAGTGATACTCCACAACATTCACCCATTCCACATCGCCTACTATTCATCTGAAGCCAGGGTCAATGGCCAAGGGTCATAGCAACAACAGAAGATCCAGTAAGCAGCCAAGAACTCCTAACATCCCAGGTGAGAGCAGCATTTCTACAAGGAAAACTTCTCGTACTGCCAGCCAGGCCTCAACCCCCAAACACCTGCACCATCACAACACCCGACAGACAACAACAATAATGGCCGCCGCCACAGTCCAAGATAACTCTTTCCATGGATTTGATGTTAAGAAGATTAACGACCCAGAAATAGCTAAACTCCTTATGATCCAGAATCAAACAATCACCAAGCTTACCCAGGAAATGCAGGAGCTTAAAACCTCCAACGCACAGTATCTCATCAAGATCACAACTCTGGAAGACAAACTAACCACTCTAGAACAACTAAGCAACACCCACACCCAGTCTGTGGACACCATCAACACTAAAAGATCAAGTCACCCAACTGAACAAGAACATCATAGAAGAAAGATCACGAGTGGACCTACAACTTACTGATGTCATCAACAACTTTCAAGACCATAATGACCAACAACAGCTAAGTGACGCTGTTGTAGTTAATAGCAAACATCTTCCACCCACAGTCACCCAAGAGACA
>WNWK01013345.1:0-55723 GCA_009830355.1 Cherax destructor
TTTCTTCAGTCACAGAGTGGTGGGGAAGTGGAAAAGTTTGGGAAGCGATGTAGTGGAGGCAGGTTCCATTCATAGCTTTAAAGGGGTATGATAAAGCACAAGGCGCAGGAGAGTGACCCAGTAGCGGTAAGTGAAAGGCGGGGCCAGGAGCTATATTGGACCCCTGCAACCACAACTAGGTGGTACACACACACACACCCCCTAAAAACCCTGGAGGACAGAAGGGTTAGGGAGACATGATAACGAAAACCAAAATCTGGGGGGAAATGACAAAGGTAGATAGTGACAGGATGTTCAGAGAGGGAACACAGAAAAAAGGGGGACACAACGGGAAGCTGAAGACTCAGATGAGTAAAAGGGATGTTAGGAAAAACTTCTTCAGCCATAGAGTAGTTGGGGAATGGAATAGTCTAGCGAACGATATAGTGGAGGTGGGAACCATACATATTTTTAAGACAAGGTATGATAAAGCTCATGGAGCAGGGAAAGCAGAGACCCAGTAGCGGACAGCGAAGGGGCAGGGCCAGGAGCGGCCCTCGCCCCCTGCAACCACAATTAAGGTAGTACAATTAGGTGAGTACACAACATCTCTCCTTATGCCCCTGAGACGGGGATCAAAAGGCCTGTGTGTGCCACTAAAAACAATCTTCAAAAAATCTATTGAAACGGGGGGACTACCTGAGGTGTGGAAGACAGCAAATGTAGCCCCAAATTTTTAAAAAAGGGAGACATACAGGTAGCATTAAGAACAAAAGGCCCAAGTCATCTTCCGTTTAAACAAATGACCCACCAAAGACAGGTCAAGTCGCATTCACTAATGGAAGGAGCACTGCATCAGACTTATTAGCACAAGCTAGTCGGGCCCAACTCACACCCACCCACCCCCACTCATGTATTTACCCAACCTTTTTTTAAAAACTACACAACGTCTTAGCTTCTATGACGGTACTGGGGAAAGTTTGTTCCACTCATCCAAAACTCTATTACTAAACCAGTGCTTTCCTATATCCTTCCTGAATCAAAATTTTAACTTAAAACCATTGCTGCGAAGCAAAATATTTTAACGCTCTTTATTTTCCCCTTTTTATTAATTCTATTTTTCCTTTTTATACACCTCAATCATATCCCCCTAATTCTACGCCTTTCTAGAGAGTGTAGATTCAAGGCCCTCAGTCTATCCTCATGGGGAAGATTTCTGATACATGGGATCAACTTTGTCATCCTTTTGTACGTTTTAAAACATATATACCCATTCTTAATACGGTGCCCAGAACTGTGCAGCATAATCTAAATAGGAGCTAAAAAGATATATAGAGTTGAAGAACAACCCAAGAACTTCTTTTATTTATACATCTTGATATGAAGCCAAGGATTCTGTTCCTTTATTGCGAATACTTATGCACTGTTGTCTTATTTTTTAGGTTACTGCAAACCAGAACTCCAATAAATTAATATTAAGATCTCATTATTTAATTTTTTTGGCATGGGTTTTTTTCTTGTCCAACATTTACAACTTTGCATTTGTCTATATTAAACTGCATCACCCACTTCTCCGACCTTTTGCATCAGTCTATTTAAATCATCCCAAGGTTAATGTCCTCATTAGAATGAATTGGCGACCTATTTTGGTGTCATCAGCAAACTTGCTTATGCCCTATTTATTCCCTCATTTATTGTTTATATAAATTGTGAACAACAAAGGGCTCAACCCCGGGCCCAGTGGAACACCACTCGTGACGTCCCCCACTCTGATTTCTCCCCATTGATCAAACTCTCCCGCCTATCTGTCAACCATGCCTCTACCCAGGAAAAATTCTAACCCTATTCTGTGTCCCTTTAAATTTTTTCTCAACAGCATCTGATGTGTAACTCTATCAAAAGCCTTAATGGGGCCCATATACACAATATCATATTCATTTCCATGATCTACCTCCTCAAATACCTTGGTGAAAAAAAATGAGTAAATTCGAAAAGGGAACAGAAACGCCCCTTTGGCTCGGCAATTATTGATACCAAAATTTTTTCCCTATGGAAGAAAACATTGGTCTATGGTTCAAGGCTAAGGACCTGTTTTCCCTGCTTTGTAAATTTGAATTACATTCGCCCTTTTCCACTTGTCTGGCACTATGCCAGTTTGTAGTTATATGATGAAAAAGGAAAAGGTTTCCCAAACTCCTTTTTCATTTTTTTAAAACCCGCAAACAGTTCATAAAGGGCATGGAAAATTTGTTCGTTAAAAATTTTCTTTTTGCCTGAAACATGTTTATTCCCAATCGTGCATAGTTTTTTTATCGTCCTGTTTCATAATTGATCATTTCTGGAATTTCGCTAGTATCTTCCTGCGTAAAAACTGGGGGAAATAAAATTAAAAATTTCATACATTTCCTTATCACTGTCAGTGATATGGCCGGATTACTTTTTGTGGGCCTTTTTGGCCCTAATCTTACTTCTATATACCTGAAAGAAATCTTTTGGGTTAGTCTTTAATCCCCCTTTCAACTTTAGCTTCATAATCCCTTTTAGGTTTTCTTATTCACTTTTTATGTCTCTCTTTAATCGAATATATTGATTTTTTTAACTCCCCCCTCCACTCTTTTGATACCCCTATATACCCCCTCTTTTGACAGTGAGATGTTTTAATCTATTGTTTATCCATTTGGGGTCATTTTTTATTGATCTAAATTCCTTACTTGAAACATAAGTTGTCTGGGCAGCTAGAACTATTTGAAAGACTCATATTGGCAACCCAAAACCACCTACCTGACCCATAGTCAGTTCGTTCCAATTTTGCCCACCCAGGTAATTTCTCAGTCCCATGAAATCAGCCAAGCGGAAGTCTGAGACAGACTTGATTGCGGTTTTTATTTGGGAATTCCATGTTATATTAAAAAATAAAATGATTTGTGATCCCTTTTCCCCCAAAAACATCATTAACATCAAGATTATTAATTAGTGATTTCCCCTTTTGGGAAGAACCAAGTCAAGCAGATTTTTCCTCTAGTTGGGTTTTGTCCAAAAAGTTTTAAAAAAAAATCCTGAATCGTATCAAGAAAGTCATTAGACTCAAGATTTCTTTGTCATATTATTCCCAAACAATTTGTCTAAAGTTAAAAATCTCCCATTAACACGACATTTTCATTTCTAGACCCCTTTTAATTTCTCCCCTAGTAGCATCTGTCTCCCTATCAAGATTTGGGGGGATATAAATCCCCCCAAAATTAGTTTGTCAGATTCTGTGTCTGATGCTTCTAATATTATACCTTGTCTAACACAACAATTTAAATTATCTCTGACAAATCGCCCTCCCCCCACCCCCTTTCCCGTTGACCCTATCAGTGTGGAATAGTTTATGGCCTTGTATATGGCATTTGAAAAGGGATTTCTCTATCTTTCAGGTTGAACCCCGGTCTCCGTTATGGGTATGATTCTATATTACCTGAACATGCAATAATCTTAGCTCCCAAATATCTTATTTCTTAGACTCCCTATTAGTATACTAATTTGAGATAGTCACTCTCTGCTTTCTACTGTGTCCCTTAATTTTTTGATCAAACCTTTGCCTTTATTAAACAACTTTTTTTTTAAAATTTGTCTATTAAACATATCCCTGAGGTATCCGGTTTTTATCTGTTTTTCAACCCCTTTTACTGCAGCTTCATTGTTTCCCGCACACCCATACCTCCCATAATGTATCAATTTAAATTCCCTTTGACATGTCAGCAATGGCCCCCCCAATCCGGGGGTTTGCTAAAGCAACCACTCCGGGCCTGAGGGGGTTTCCATCCCCTTTCATACATATCTTTTTCCCCCAGCACTAAGACAGATGATGGGTTTGTTCCCATTACCTGACATAATATTATCCCAAACCCGTTGACTATATCATAAACACCAGCTCCCGGGGCCCTCTCTGTCTAACGTTCCTATCTCTGTTACAAAAACCGGTCTATATATCTTACCTGTGAGTGCCCACAACCAGACTCTTAAACCCTTTATTAGCAGGGGGTTAGTGGTACCTATCCCTTTTTTCCAACCACTGAAGTCCCCTCATCCCGGAGAACAGAGAAAATTTATTTCCTACCTTCACATCTTCTATATTAAGCTTCCTTATCTTGATACTTCTACCTGTAGTAGAGACCACATTCCACTTGAAGCAGTTTTTCCCTCTTCAACTCACTGTTGGGAACCTATTCCTCCCACCGACTCCCCACCCCTTTTCTCACTCACTCCCAAAGCCATCTAGCTGAATTTTCATCTTCCTATTTTCCTCCCTTTGGGAAATAAAAACCTCCTCCTTCAACACTTTAACTTGGGGGTTCCAAAACACTACAGCAAGCCCCAAATTTCTCTATAACCTCCACACTAATCCCCCAGACAGCTAGGACAGGATGACCTTTCGTGACCATGACCTCAGCGAAGGAAACATACATGACAACCAGCACGGTTTCAGGAATGGAAAACCTGAGTTACAAAATTACTGGAGTTCTCGAAAAGGTATCGAAGACAGGAGAAAATGGGGGGGGGGGGTGCATTTACTTGGTTGTGAAGACTTTCCACATATTTCCCCCTAGAGCCGGGTGGTGATGAAAAGCACTGTAGTGGATCAGGTAATACCTAAAAGGAAAGGGAAACAACAGTGATGGTATTGACTAGCTGCCAGAGTGGGCGCACATGATGAACGGGATTCCACATGGGCGTTCAGGGCTGGTGCGTTTCTGGTATATGTGAATTTACATGAAGAAGGGGTAGAAGGGTGTCCCCGTTTGCGCGCGTGAAGGAATCTGGAGAATTCAAGGGGCGATGATCAGGGAAGACTAAAAGATGATCTGGATTGGTTGCAATCACGGCCTGACAAATGGCCCTGGGTCAACCCGCCAAATACAAAGTCATGAAGATTGGGAAAAGGGGAAAGAAGACTGCAGACAGAGTATAGGCTAGGTTCCCAAAAATGCAAACCTCACTCAAGGAAAAAGTTTTTGAGCATCACCCGAACATATCCCGACAAACATCAACCAAAAAAAAGCTGCACATATGGAACCCGGCAAACCTAAAAGTAATGTTCCCGAAAGGGAAAAATTTACAACACCTACAGTGACATCAGGACCATATTGGAGTATGCAGCACCAGTATGGAACCCCACCTGGTCAAGCACGTCAAAAAAATTAGAGAAAATGCAAAGGTTTGCAATAAAACTAGTTCAAGATGGGGTTTGGGGGACAAAAGAGATAGGGGACATAACGAAAATAAAAAGATAGGGTTTAGAAATTGAACAAGGACAAATGTTTAAGGATGGGACAGGAACACTGGGTCACAACTGGAAATTAAAAAATCAAACCAGTCACAGGGATGTTAGGAAGTATGTGTTTGGTCAGAGCTGTCAGGAAGTGGAACAATCTGGAGAGTGATGTAGTGGAGGCAGGATCTATTACACTGTTGACATAATGTATAGCACAAGGAGACGTATGACAAGGCTCTTAGAACAGGGAGAGAGTGGACGTAGTAGCGACCAGTGAAGAAGGCAGGGCCAGGAGGTGTGACGCGACCCCTGCATCAACGTATAGGTGAGTATACTCCACACACACACACACTCAAACACACACAAACACACACCAAAAGCTGCGGCAACGTTTCTCTGCAGCTCCATAAGCTACAGATACTATGAAGTTCATTGAAAAGTCTGAGGAAGGAGGTCGGGATACTGAGCCATCACGCCAGCAACACACCAGGCCAATATTGCCTTAGCCCATCGCACTACCATAGTACATAACGCTAAAAGCGACTAGTGCTACCACAAGTCTTATTTAGATACTGAGCTCCATTCTGAAGACAGAAAATCACAGGACCAATTTTATTCTCCCTGTCGTTATGGGTCTGGTCTCTTACAGTCGCGATGGCCAAGTGGTGGTTCAAGTCGGCTGGTCGCACTATGCTCTTTGGTTTAAAAACAATTGTTATGGTGCACACAGACAGACACATACACATACACATAAATGGGACACAGCAACGGGGATTACAATTGGAAGTTGAGAGGCCAGATAAGTCACCGGGATGTTGGGAAGTATTTCTTTGGTCATAGAGTTGTCAGGAAGTGGAACAATCTGGAAAGTGTTGTAGTGTTGGGATCCATACATAGCTTTAAGAAGAGGTGATAAA
This sequence comes from Cherax destructor, assembly GCA_009830355.1. NCBI lineage: Eukaryota > Metazoa > Arthropoda > Malacostraca > Decapoda > Parastacidae > Cherax > Cherax destructor. Next base: position 6,151 of record WNWK01013345.1, read on the forward strand.
GCTTATGGAGCAAGGAGAGAATGATCCTAGTAGTGATAAGTGAAGAGACGGGGCCAGGAGGTATGAATCGACCTAGCAACCACAATTAGGTGAGTACGCACACACACACACACACACACACATACACACACACATACACACACACAAAACACACACACACACACACATAACACACAAACTTCACACACACACACTAAGTGAAGAGGGCGGGGCCAGGAGCTGTGACAAGCCCTGCAGCCACAGTGGGTGGTACAACTAGTGAGTACAGAGCAATGGTGGACACTCTGGCTGAGGTGGCAAGAAGATCTCACTCGAGAGCAAAGTTACTGGTTATGGGCGTTCAACCACAGCAAGGCTTTGGCCCCCTGTTTTTCCCCCGGCAGTTCAGCATTGAGGACATCATTACGGGGGCCCTTTGGGGCCCGTGATCATTGGTTCTGTGCTTTGAATACATAGTAAAATTTCAAAAATGGAGAGGGTAACGGGCTGAATGGGAAAAACCAAACTTAAAAAGGGGGGCTACACAGGTAGAGGGAAATTCCTGCAAAGGGGGTAAAAGGAAAGTCCTTTAAAAGAAATGATGGAATACTTTCAACAAAATGCAAGGAAGGGAGAGGAAAAATTTGTTCCCAAAAACAACAGAAAAAAGGGGAAAACGAAGGCCCTTTGGGTTTTTTCCGGAAAAGGGGGGAGGCAAAACTTTAAATGCACTAGAAAATAAACAAGTGATATCACAATATGAAAAACAACCATTATGGAACAATAATGAACACGGTCCTTGATAATGTGGAATCATGAAATAGCGAAATTTATTTATTTTTTTTTACAGTAGTTGTTTTTCATTCTTTGCATGATAACTCCCGTCACCTAAAGTTGTGTAATTGCTAATGTGGACCTGTACCTAAATAAAATTTACTCCGTACTAAATTCGTTTCTCATCTGTGTCCCCCTGGGAGTGGGGTTCGTCGCCCCTCATCTGTGTCCCCCAGTGGGGGTTTGTTGCTCTCTCATCTGTGTCCCCCCGGGGGGGGGTTCGTTGCTCTCTCATCTGTGTCCCCCCGGGAGTGGGGGTTTGTCGCTCTCAACACAACCTGCTACGCCAAGTGGACCCCCTCAGGGTGGGGGCAAAGGGTGCGTTTCTTCACCTTAAAATCTTGTTTGGGGAATTTAAATTGTTGTCATGCAGGCGCCTGGGACAAGTAAACTTTTTTAAAAAAACGTTTGAAAAAGTATAGTTTTGCGATTAAACACGGTGTTGGTGTAAATTTAAGTCGAGTTAATTTTTGTTGGCGTAAAATTAAGGAGGATATAAAAGATTGCAAAGACTACTAAGGACTAAACCTTGGGTAAAAAATTAGGAATAAACGTTTACATATGTAAACTCGAAGATAAGCGTTTTCTTATATAATTCTACTGAGGACTAGACGTTTTTGTGCAAACGCCGAAAAAGGGCCCAATGACTTGCCAGTGTAAATATTCCAGGCCAAAAATTTCTTAATCAAACGTAAAGGATGAAACGTTTAGGCCCCTAGAAAAGAACAAGGGGCTGTTTCGCTCCTCTCTCTCTCTCTCTCTCTCTCTCTCTCTCCTCTCTCTCTCTCTCTCTCTCTCTCTCTCTCTCTCTCTCTCTCTCTCTCTCTCTCTCTCTCTCCCCTTTCTCTCACTTAAGCAAATAAGTAACAGCCCTTATTCCCTCATACCATACCTTCACCATTCTTATTTTACTTCTAAAATAAAAAAAAAATAAATATCGTCATTAAAAATGAGACATATAGCAAATTTCTTTGGACTTGCTGTTCGGATTATAGATAGACTAATTTTTTGGGACTAAAACTTCAAAGTAAAGTGATCTGCCTTGAAAATTTTGAAACACTGCCAATAGATAGAATAATCTGAATATTACACCATATTCTCTTCTTGGGGGTTTTTCATACTAGTGAAGGGTTTCATCAAGGAATTTAATTACCTTCCCTTTCTCAAATTAATGATGATTATCTAATTTTAATAATAATAATAATAATAATAATAATAATAATAATAATAAAAAAACTGATAAAGCCTCCCAACACATGCAGAAACAAGACATTGTGTTTATGGTGGTGTAATCGGGTTTGGGGCCCAAACAAAAACCCTTTGAAATTTTATGGTGGGGGGAAGATGGGATGCCCGGGGGAATGGAACTGGTGAAGGTGGATGGTAGAGGTGGATGGTGGAGGTGGATGGTAGGGTGGATGGTGGGGGTGGAGGGTAACGTGGATAAAAGGGGATTGAAGGGGGATGGTACCCTGGGTAAGATGAATGAAAAAGGTGGATGGGAGTGTGGATAAAACTTTTAATTTTTTTTTTTTTTTTTTTTTTTTTTTTTTTTAAATATTATAATATATATATATTACGACCACATCCCGTTCCCCACTCAACGGGAACCCCAAGGAAGAGGTCTGACGGAAGTAAAAAGCGCCCTGATGGAGCCACTATGCTCCCCTGCAAGGATGGTAAGCAATTGCCTGGGACCACCTGTGCCACAACATTGGCCCCCACTTGCCATACCCCAAGCTGATGGGGTGGAGCTGCCAGCTGGGAGCCCCAAAATACCCGCAAATATGAAGGCCTTCCCCCTAGTTATAACTTCATCCCGATAGAGTCGGAGACCCTTGGGATAAAACAAGTGTGCTCTAAAGTTCCTAAAAGACTGGGTGAAAAACTCATCATAGAAACCAAGGACCACAAGGCGTCCAGCTTCCTCTTTCAGGCTCATTGTTGCGATCGGGGAAAGCCTGCGGCATTCATTCACGGGGCCCCACCGCCGGGCAGTTGGACGAATTATTCGAATGTAGCTCTGAGTTGTTATCTATGTTGTTCTACTCCTATTTTTTTTTTGTCTTTAAATAAAGTCAATAGAATATAGGAAAAGGGGGTGGTAGGGAAGACAATTTTCAAACAGCCAGGGGGGCCTTGATTTTTCCTAGTAAGTTTTCTTTCTCTGAGGATGAGGGTCCTCAGGGCAGTTGCGAGATGGTACCCCCTTTTTTATATATATATATATATATATATATATATATATATATATATATATATATAAAATTTTTGTATATATATTCGTGGGGAATGTATGTAATGACTTAACAGAGATGTAACGAACATGAAAAAAACATTTTGCCTGAGCCAGCGTCAAGGGTTCGAATCCACACTGTACATCTTTTTTAAACCCAGCATTTTAAGTATTATACATTTTAAAAAAAATTAAAAAGGGTTTAAAAAAAACATGAATCACATGGAACTGCAGCAATTGCACTTCAACGCAGGTGAACATGGGTTCAACCGATCCTCATCCCTTTTTCAATTGCTGGATCATTACATGTTCTTGGATTCAACTGAAGGCAACAAAATGCGGATGAAGTATACTTTGAAGTTCGCTAAACCTGTGACAATGCGACCATTGGTTATTTACACAAAATACGTACAAGGAATAACTGGGAAAATGGGCAGATTTATTCTTACTTCTAACTAATAGAACCCAAACATTAACAGCAATGAGGGCCCATAAATTGAAAATTTCTGTCCTCATGTCCCGATACTCGGGCCCCTTCTCTTACAACCCCATTTCAACATAACGAAGGAAACATAGCACTGTATCATTGTTTGAATTACAAGGTTTGCATGAAAATGGCATCCATAGAAACCCAAAGAGCCTCTAGCTGATAAAACAAATCTTAAATGGGCTAATGACAATAATATGATATTAATTTAAGACAAATTTCAGTTACTAAGTCACAGAACAACGGTGGAAATAAAAACAGATAGAGATACAAGTCAAACTCAAACTAATCAAAGAACGTAAGTCAAATGTGGGGACCTGGGGAAAATTTTGTCGAAGGCATTTACTTGACGCCAGGAAGCACAAGCGGGCACTAACAACTTGATTGATGAGGTCAGCTCAAAAACCTTGTTAAGGACCGGGTCGTGGGGGTGATGACCTCAAAAACGATTCCAGGTAAACTCCATTTAAGCATGGGGCGTTAAACCTCTTCCATCGATCTCTGGATCCGAGGATGGGGAGGGGTAGGGTTTGGGACTCAGGAGGGGTAGAGGAAAACACTGCCACCCCGGAAGGAAGGGGGAAATGGCCCATAAAAGAGAGGGAGAGAGAAAGATGAAAACGATAAAAATATGAAGGAAGAGACGAAGGAAAAAAAAGAGAGGGAGGGATGGAGGAAAGGTAGGAGGGACTGAAGGGGGAGAGTGGAGGGAGGGGGTGAGGGAGGGGGGGAGGGAAGGAAGGAGGCAGGTAGGTAGGTAGGCACAATGGGAGGCAGGCAGTGGTAGGCAGGCAGGCAGGATAGCAAGCAGGCAGAAAAGCAGGCAGGCAGGGAAAAAAGGCAGGCAGGCAGGCACATAGGCAGGGCAGGCAGGAAAGCAGGCAAGCAGGCAGGCAGGCAGGCGGCAGGCAGGCAGGCAGCCAGGCAGGCAGGCAGGGCAGGCAGGAAAGCAGGCGGCAGGCAGGCAGGCAGGCAGGCAGGCAGGCAGGCAGGCAGGCAGGGCAGGCAGGCAGGCAAAGGGGGAGGCAGGCAGGCAGGCGGGGGAGGCAGGCAGGCAGGGCAGGCAGGAAAACAGGCAAGCAGGCAGGCAGGCAGGCAGGCAGGCAAGCAGGCAGGCAGGCAGGCAGGCAGGCAGGCAGGGCAGGCAGGCAGGCAGGGCAGGCAGGCAGGCAGGCAGGCAGGGAGGGCAGGCAGGCAGGCAGGCAGGCGGCAGGCAGGCAGGCAGGCGGCAGGCAGGGCAGGGCAGGCAGGCAGGCAGGGGGGGCAGGCAGGCGGCAGGCAGGCAGGCAGGCAGGGAGGCGGGCAGGCAGGGCAGGCAGGGCAGGCAGGCAGGCAGGCAGGCGGGGAGGCCAGGCAGGGCAGGCAGGCAGGCAGGCAGGCAGGCAGGCAGGCAGGCAGGCAGGCAGGCAGGGCAGGCAGGCAGGCAGGCAGGGCAGGCAGGCAGGCAGGCAGGCGGCAGGCAGGCAGGCAGGCAGGCAGGCAGGCGGCAGGGCAGGCGGGCAGGCAGGGCAGGGAGGCAGGCGGCAGGCAGGCAGGCGGCAGGCAGGGCAGGCAGGCAGGCAAGCGGCAGGCAGGCAGGCAGGCAGGCGGCAGGGCAGGCAGGCAGGCAGGCAGGCAGGCGGGACAGGCAGGTCAATGTAACTTTTCCCTGAACGGGCTTGGCATGTGCTCAAGTAAGATCATAACATCCATTCAGTTTGCAATTTAATAATGTTTGGAAAAATGAAATACCAGGGGGGTATGTAGCCCTGCTTAAACTGTAAAATACCGGGGTGGTATGGAGTCCTGTTAAACTGTGAAATACCAGGTTGGTATGCGAGTCCGGGAAGCTGTGAAATACCAGGTTGGTATCGAGTCCTGCTTGAAGCGGAAATACCGGGTTTGGGTTTGGGAGTCCTGCTTGAAGCTGTGAAATAAAGGTTGTTGAGTCCTGCGAAGCTGAAAAACCAGGTTTTATGTGAGTCCTCTTGAAGCTGTGAAATACCAGGTGGTATGGAGTCCTGCTTGAAGCTGTGAAATACGGGGTGGTATGCGAGTCCTGCTTGAAGCTGTGAAATCCAGGTTGGTATGGAGTCCTGCTTGAAGCGGGAAATACCAGGTTGGTAGGGACCCTGTTTCTGTGTCCGGTTGGTATGGAGTCCTGCTTGAAGCTGTGAAATACCAGGTTGGTATGGAGTCCTGCTTGAAGCTGTGAAATACCGGGTTTGGGATGGGAGTCCTGTTAAGCTGTGAAATCCCGGTTGGTATGGAGTCCTGCTTGAAGCTGTGAAATACGGGGTGGATGGAGTCCTGCTTAAAGCTGTGAAATACCAGGTTGGTAGGGGAGTCCTGCTTGAAGCTGTGAAATCCCAGGTTGGTATGGGAGTCCTGCTTGAAGCTGTGTCCGGGTTGGTATGGAGTCCTGCTTGAAGCTGTGAAATACCAGGGTGGTATGCGAGTCCTGCTTGAAGCTGTGAAATACCAGGTTGGTATGGGAGTCCTGCTTAAGCTGTGAAATACCAGGTTGGTATGGGAGCCCTGCTTGAAGCTGTGAAATACCAGGTTGGTATGGGAGTCCTGCTTGAAGCTGTAAAATACCAGGTTGGTATGTGAGTCCTGCTTGAAGCTGTGAGTTTACAACATGCAACTGATGTTTATAAAGAACTTTATACTTTTATCTCGTGTTCATTTGCCTCGCTTCAAGATACAGACGAAATAGCTGCTGAATAGTGAGGCCAAAATTGGAACATTCTCGGGAATCGTGTTAGGGGCGATGAGGTGACTGACCGATCAAAACTCTCAGTCGTGAGGATATTTTTTCGTATGACATGTTGATGCTAGATCCTCTTTCTGGAATGATAGGTCGTTCTCGGGTGAGTGGGAGTCGTGCACTGCCACCATTGCCAAAAACTCAGAGTTTCATAATATGCGATAAAGTTTCAAATTATTATGAACGAGTAAAAATATATGAACATTATTGGAATTTCTCTGGGATATTTTTGAATTCCTAATTTCCTAAGATCACTGTAAATTTACTAGAAGAAGTCATCAAGTCAGGCAAAATACATCGTAGTACTCTAGAAATACCGATGTCTCTGACACTATTTACTAGGATAGTCTGCCTACTAGGAACTAGTGTCACATTGCCCAGTCACTTTCAGCCTAATCACATGCGAAGTTATTCTTAGATTATTATTAATTATGATTCAAGGAGATATATTTATATGGTCATTAATAACAATTCATGTACAGGGATTTATAACGAAATTTAGATGTTATTATTGTTACGATGTAGACTTACATTTTTAATAATTTTTGAAGCCGCTATTCAGGAACATGGATCTGCGAATATTTTTTTAAGTAATATAATTATATAAATCAATTAATGATTATTAAGACAATTTATCATGGCACAAAATATATAAATAATAGATTCGCGCTTACATTGCTTTGGTGATTGTAGTGACCTAACGCCTTCCCAAAGGAAACAGTTAATTACCCAACTGTGGCGTAGCCACTACAATACTCAGACACGTGAACCTTAGCCCGGTTGTTAAGATCCTTTACCTAATTTCTTCTTATATCACTTGATTCGCATCTTGGAGCCGAAAATGAATATCTAATACTATGGAATTCTTTGCGCATAACTCGTTTTAGGATGGGACACCCAATTTCTCTCTAAATACACCTCAGACACGTCCCAAATACACCTCAGACACGTCCCAAATACACCTCAGACACGTCCCACACTGAACAACACTGATAACACTGATAACACTGATAACACTGAACAACACTGATAACACTGATAACGCCATTCAAACTTCTCTAGGACTTCCCACTCTTATCTCTGGACACTGCATCATCACATTTCTCTTTTAAATACACAGTCTAATGTTACCCCCGATTCATAACTATTAGATTATTTATCTTTAAGTGACTATCTTCATAAGTTATCTCAAGATATTACTTTTATTACTCAGTACAAGTAAATAACCCAGAATTAATAGATTTTTCTTACGGAATAAATTAATTCTGCTGGTGACGGCACACTGGAGTCTCTGATGTTATCAACTATTAAACTACTAAACTATAGATGCGTCATCGTACTTCCGGTCACCTTTACGTACCTCTTTTGCGATAAGTGTGCGTCACATAAGTGTGCGTAACAAGTGTGGGTCACATAAGTGTGCGTCACATAAGTGTGCGTCACATAAGTGTGCGTCACATGAGTGTGCGTCACATAAGTGTGGGTCACATAAGTGTGCATCACATGAGTGTGCATCACATAAGTGTGCGTCACATGAGTGTGCGTCACATAAGTGTGCATCACATAAGTGTGGGTCACATGAGTGTGCATCACATAAGTGTGCGTCACATAAGTGTGCCTCACATGAGTGTGCGTCACATGAGTGTGCGTCACATAAGTGTGCGTCACATAAGTGTGCATCACATAAGTGTGCATCACATAAGTGTGCGTCACATAAGTGTGCCTCACATGAGTGTGCATCACATAAGTGTGCGTCACATAAGTGTGGGTCACATGAGTGTGCATCACATAAGTGTGCGTCACATAAGTGTGCCTCACATGAGTGTGCGTCACATGAGTGTGCGTCACATAAGTGTGGGTCACATAAGTGTGCCTCACATGAGTGTGCGTCACATAAGTGTGGGTCACATGAGTGTGCATCACATAAGTGTGCGTCACATGAGTGTGCGTCACATGAGTGTGCGTCACATAAGTGTGGGTCACATAAGTGTGGGTCACATAAGTGTGCCTCACATGAGTGTGCGTCACATAAGTGTGGGTCACATAAGTGTGCCTCACATAAGTGTGCGTCACATAAGTGTGCGTCACATGAGTGTGCCTCACATAAGTGTGCGTCACATAAGTGTGCGTCACATGAGTGTGCCTCACATAAGTGTGCGTCACATAAGTGTGCCTCACATGAGTGTGCGTCACATAAGTGTGCGTCACATGAGTGTGCCTCACATATGTGTGGGTCACATAAGTGTGCCTCACATAAGTGTGCGTCACATGAGTGTGCGTCACATTAGTGTGCATCACATAAGTGTGCGTCACATGAGTGTGCGTCACATGAGTGTGCGTCACATAAGTGTGGGTCACATAAGTGTGGGTCACATAAGTGTGCCTCACATGAGTGTGCGTCACATAAGTGTGGGTCACATAAGTGTGCCTCACATAAGTGTGCGTCACATGAGTGTGCGTCACATAAGTGTGGGTCACATAAGTGTGCCTCACATAAGTGTGCGTCACATGAGTGTGCATCACATAAGTGTGCGTCACATAAGTGTGCATCACATAAGTGTGCGTCACATGAGTGTGCATCACATAAGTGTGCGACACATGAGTGTGCATCACATAAGTGTGCGTCACATGAGTGTGCGTCACATGAGTGTGCATCACATAAGTGTGCGTCACATAAGTGTGCGTCACATAAGTGTGCGTCACATGAGTGTGCGTCACATAAGATTTAGTAAAGATTAACCACTTACTTGAGGCTTCCACAACACGTAACACGTGTACTTGTAATTTATATATTTTCTTGGTTAAATAACCTCATATTATTACTTAACAATTCTTGTTTATATAGAGAAAATATCGATGATATACGAAATGTTCCACAATCGTCTTGGCTGATGTTGAAAAATATTATGCAAAACAAATGATAAATATTACGGCAATTTGAGCAAATGTTGCTAAAGATGCATCATGGATTTAGTGGAGTTGATAAATGCAATGTAATGAAAATATTGGAAAGCATTAATAGGTGACATAAAAAAAATAAAGATTGAATGATCAGATATTTAAATTAACAGACAAAGACATTGATGTAAAAAATAATTACAGACAAATGAATGTGGTTGGAAGGATGACTGAATTTCACCAGCATCACCTCCACCAGTTTAGTCATCCACATGACTTGCTACGCCTGCAATGCTCATTTCTCCCAGTCATTTTCTTTGTGGCTAAAATGTCCAATTTTTAATACTGTTGACTCCCTCCTTGTCAGTTATTCTAGCCTGGCTGCCATGGACGTGTTGCTCTCTTGCAACACCTGTCCGGTCGTCTGGTGTTACGTGGGAGGATTGTAAATAACCACAGCCTTGGCCAGGGGGGCCAAGGGCCATGGCCAACTCACTATCATAGTGTAATAAATTAGACACATATGCAATACTTGGGTATCTTTATTGAGAAAACGTTTCGCCACACAGTGGCTTCATCAGTCTATACAAAGTAGAAAGGTGTAAGGAGAGGAGGAGTTTGAGGTAATCAGTCCCTCGGCCTGGAGTCGATGTCTTCAGTCCATCAATCTTGTAGAAAGTACAGCACATGTCCGTAGAGGTGGCTTATATACTGTAGTCAGGTGAGGCGAAGCAGCAGGAGGCGGGGTCATAGTGGTACCATCCACTAGTCGAAGTAGGTCGTCGTCCAAAGGTTGGACAAGTGTTGAACCATTCATCAACATCCTGTCTGACACAACAATATCTTGGGATCTTGATACAAACGAATTCTTCAACACTTGTCCAACCTTTGGACGAAGACCTACTTCGACTAGTGGATGGTACCACTATGACCCCGCCTCCTGCTGCTTCACCTCACCTGTCTACAGTATATAAGCCACCTCTACGGACATATGCTGTCATTTCTACAAGATTGATGGACTGAACACATCGACTCCAGGCCGAGGGACTGATTACCTCAAACTCCTCCTCTCCTTACACCTTTCTACTTTGTATAGACTGATGAAGCCACTGTGTGGCGAAACGTTTTCTCAATAAAGATACCCAAGTATTGCATATGTGTCTAATTTATAACTTGTCGGTTCTCTGAACCATTCATCCACTATCATAGTGTATAGGATAGCGATACTTTGGGGAGGAAAAATGAGGCCTTTCATCTACAATTGGAAAAATATTTTGTTCATTGGCAGTCGAACACCATCACCCCTGAGCCGGGTGTAGGCACTCAGCAGTGTTGGTGTAGGCACTCAGCAGTGTTGGTGTAGGCACTCAGCAGTGTTGGTGTAGGCACTCAGCAGTGTTGGTGTAGGCACTCAGCAGTGTTGGTGTGGGACAGCAGTGTTGGTGTGGCACTCACATGTGGTGTAGGCACTCAGCAGTGTTGGTGTAGGCACTCAACAGTGTTGGTGTAGGCACTCAGCAGTGTTGGTGTAGGCACTCAGCAGTGTTGGTGTAGGCACTCAGCAGTGTTGGTGTAGGCACTCAGCAGTGTTGGTGTAGGCACTCAGCAGTGTTGTGTGCACTCTGCAGTGTTGGTGTAGGCACTCAGCAGTGTTGGTGTAGGCACTCAACAGTGTTGGTGTAGGCACTCAGCAGTGTTGGTGTAGGCACTCAGCAGTGAGTATTTTGAAACTTATTAAAATCAATAACCAATCAGGTCGTGCTTTGGAAAATAACCTGAACCAGCACACTCACTTACACGTTATTATAACTTAATATTATTTTTCAGAGGGGTGGACTGGTAAGCCAGTGGAAGGTCTCGGTCAGATGACCAAAAGTTCCAGTGGTGGGTCATCATGTGACTAAGACTGGCGTCAGGAAATCTTACCTAATCCTAACCTAGCACAGTCACCTGCGTCAGTGTTGGTTGTTATCACTCATGATTGTCGTCTTCACCAGTGATACCTGCAGGGTGTTCTGGGGGTCAACGCCCCCGCGGCCCGGTCCATAACCAGACCTCGTGGTGCATCAAGGCCTGATCAACCAGGCTGTTACTGCTGGCCGCACCCAATCCAACGTACGAACCACGGCCCGGATGATCAGGTACTGACTTTAGCTGTCTGTCCAGCTCCTTGAAGACAGCCAGAGGTCTATTGGTAATCCCCTTTATGTATGCTGGGAGGCAGTTGAACAATCTTGGACCCATTACTCTTATTTTTATCTCTAAGTGTACTCACGGAGCTCGTGCTTTTCAATGGGGGTGATGTTGCACACCCTGACGAGTCATTTGCTTTCATAGGGAGTGATTTCCGTGTGAAGATTTGGGACTAGTTCTTCTAAGATTTTGCAGGTGTTAATTATGTATCTTTCTCGCCTGCTTTTCAAGGAGTACAGGTCAAGTGACTTCAAACGGCCCCAGTAATTGAGGTGCTTGACTGTACTTATACATGCAGTGAAAGTTCACTGAATATTCTCCAGATCTGAAATTTCGTCTGCCTTGAAAGAAGCCATTTGTGTGCATCAATACTCCAGCCTAGATAGAACAAGTGATATAAAGAGAATCACTACTGGCTTAGCATCCCTTGTTTTGAAGGTTCTCATTGTCCATCCTATCATTTTCCTAGTAGATATGAGTTTGACATTGTTGTGATCTTTAAATGTGAGATTCTCTGACATTATCACTCCAAAGTCCTTGGAAAACCAGAAGGATACTGGCAACATAAATATGTTCATTTAACTTAGAGCTACTATAGATGTTCCAGAACTAAAAGGCAAAGAATAATTCGGTATTTATCTCCAGTAATCCAAAATGAAATGATTAGACAAATTGGAACTACAATTTTGCCTTATAAACCATACCACGGGTGGGGTTCGAACCCGCGGTCAGAGAGTCTCAAAACTCCAGACCGTCGCGTAAGCCACTGGGCCAGCTAGCTTCAATAAGATTCATCCAACTAGGTATATTTCTACACCATAGGAAGGTTAGCATAGGCACCACTGTGTCCATAAATGCAAGTTTTTACAGACGAATCTCCCACTAGCATGGCCGTGACGAACTCTAGCTCAAGTCCCCTTCAAAGCCGTCAACATGACTCACGAAATCGTAATGACACGATTGCAAACAAACCATACCACGGGTGGGGTTCGAACATGACTCACGATTTCGTGAGTCATGTTGACGGCTTTGAAGGGGCCTTGAGCTAGAGTTCGTCACGGCCATGCTAGTTTGAGATTCGTCTGTAAAAACTTGCATTTATGGACACAGTGGTGCCTATGCTAACCTTGCTATGGTGTAGGAATATACCTAGTTGGATGACTCTTATTGAAGCTAGCTGGCCCAGTGGCTTACGTGACGGTCTGGAGTTTTGAGACTCTCTGACCGCGGGTTCGAACCCCACCCGTGATGGTTTGTTCAATCGTGTCATTACGATTTCGTGAGTCATTTTGCCTTATCTTGTGAGGGACGCGCTCTGCACACTTTTTCACAATCATGGACGATACAACAACAGGTGTTTCAGGTAAGGAATAGCTAAACCTCACCATACATTGGGCAGATGATGTCTTGGAAATTCATGAGGATACTGTTGACTTTATCCTTGTCACTGATGCTTCTGGTGAAGGTCTCACAAAGGTTATTTAATGCTCTTATTTAACTGTTTGTTCCTGGCTCAAATTGCCTTGGATAGGGATTTGATGGACCTGCCAACATGCAAGGAAAAATATAGGTGTTTTTAAAGATTCTACATGAATGTCCAGCTGGTCTGCCTGTGTAATGTTTTGCACATTGTCTTGCTGTTGTACTGAAAGATGTCTCGTCAGTGTAAGTTCATGTTAAGTTGTACTACAAGATGTCTCGTCAGTGTAAGTTAATGTTAAGTTGTACTACAAGATGTCTCGTCAGTGTAAGTTAATGTTAAGTTGTACTACAAGATGTCTCGTCAGTGTAAGTTAATGTTAAGTTGTACTGCAAGATGTCTCGTCAGTGTAAGTTAATGTTAAGTTGTACTGCAAGATGTCTCGTCAGTGTAAGTTAATGTTAAGTTGTACTACAAGATGTCTCGTCAGTGTAAGTTAATGTTAAGTTGTACTGCAAGATGTCTCGTCAGTGTAAGTTAATGTTAAGTTGTACTACAAGATGTCTCGTCAGTGTAAGTTCATGTTAAGTTGTACTACAAGATGTCTCGTCAGTGTAAGTTCATGTTAAGTTGTACTGCAAGATGTCTCGTCAGTGTAAGTTAATGTTAAGTTGTACTACAAGATGTCTCGTCAGTGTAAGTTCATGTTAAGACGCTTTGGACCTGACAAGGAAACTAACATCTTTTGTTGGAAATTCTTCTAAGAGAGCGAGTATGTTGTCATCACTTATCAAAGAGAGCGGGTATGTTGTCATCACTTATCAAAGAGAGTGGTATGTTGTCATCACTTATCAAAGAGAGCGGGTATGTTGTCATCACTTATCAAAGAGAGCGGGTATGTTGTCATCACTTATCAAAGAGAGCTGGTATGTTGTCATCACTTATCAAAGAGAGCGAGTATGTTGTCATCACTTATCAAAGAGAGTGGGTATGTTGTCATCACTTATCAAAGAGAGTGGGTATGTTGTCATCACTTATCAAAGAGAGCGGGTATGTTGTCACCTTATCAAAGAAGAGTATTTGTCCACTTATCAAAGAGAGCGGTATGTTGTCATCACTTATCAAAGAAGCGGTATGTTGTCATCATTATCAAAAGAGTATGTTGTCATTATCAAAAGAAGATGTTGTATCCTTACAAGGAGCGATGTTGTCATCACTATCAAAGAGGGAGTTTTACTATCAAAGAGAGGGTTTTGTCATCACTTTCAAAGAGGCGGTATGTTGTCATCTTTCAAAGAGAGCGTATGTTGTCTCATTATCAAAGAGAGGAGTATGTTGTCATCACTATCAAAGAGAGGGTTTGTCATCACTTAAAAAGAGGGGATGTTGTCATACTTATAAAGAGCATAGTGTCACACTTATCAAAGAAGCGGTATGTTTCATCATTAAAAGAGCGGTATGTTCATCACTTAAAAAGAGGAGTATGTTCATCATTATCAAAGAGAGTGTAGTTGCATCATTATCAAAGAGAGGGTATTTGTCACACTTTAAAGGAGGTTGTTGCATCATTATAAAAGAGCGGTATGTTGTCATCACTTATAAAAGAGAGTATGTTGTCACTTATCAAAAGAGCGGTATGTTGTCATCACTTATCAAAGAGAGGGTATGTTGTCATCTTATCAAAAGGGAGTTGTCATCATTATCAAAGGAGTGGGGGGGGGGGGGGGGGGGGGGGGGGGGGGGGGGGGGGGGGGGGGGGGGGGGGGGGGGGGGGGGGGGGGGGGGGGGGGGGGGGGGGGGGGGGGGGGGGGGGGGGGGGGGGGGGGGGGGGGGGGGGGGGGGGGGGGGGGGGGGGGGGGGGGGGGGGGGGGGGGGGGGGGGGGGGGGGGGGGGGGGGGGGGGGGGGGGGGGGGGGGGGGGGGGGGGGGGGGGGGGGGGGGGGGGGGGGGGGGGGGGGGGGGGGGGGGGGGGGGGGGGGGGGGGGGGGGGGGGGGGGGGGGGGGGGGGGGGGGGGGGGGGGGGGGGGGGGGGGGGGGGGGGGGGGGGGGGGGGGGGGGGGGGGGGGGGGGGGGGGGGGGGGGGGGGGGGGGGGGGGGGGGGGGGGGGGGGGGGGGGGGGGGGATGTTGTCATCACTTATCAAAGAGCGGTATGTTGTCATCACTTATCAAAGAGAGGTATGTTGTCATCACTTATCAAGAGAGGGTATGTTGTCATCACTTATCAAAGGAGTATGTTGTCATCACTTATCAAAGAAGCTGTATGTTGTCATCACTTATCAAAGAGGCAGTATGTTGTCATCACTTATCAAAGAGAGCGGGTATGTTGTCATCACTTATCAAAGAGAGCGGGTATGTTGTCATCACTTATCAAAGAGAGCGAGTATGTTGTCATCACTTATCAAAGAGAGCGGGTATGTTGTCATCACTTATCAAAGAGAGCGAGTATGTTGTCATCACTTATCAAAGAGAGCGAGTATGTTGTCATCACTTATCAAAGAGAGCAAGTATGTTGTCATCACTTATCAAAGAGAGCGAGTATGTTGTCATCACTTATCAAAGAGAGCGAGTATGTTGTCATCACTTATTAAAGAGAGCGGGTATGTTGTCATCACTTATCAAAGAGAGCGAGTATGTTGTCATCACTTATCAAAGAGAGCGAGTATGTTGTCATCACTTATCAAAGAGAGCGAGTATGTTGTCATCACTTATCAAAGAGAGCGGGTATGTTGTCATCACTTATCAAAGAGAGCGAGTATGTTGTCATCACTTATCAAAGAGAGCGAGTATGTTGTCATCACTTATGAAAGAGAGCGAGTATGTTGTCATCACTTATCAAAGAGAGCGAGTATGTTGGCATCACTTATCAAAGAGAGCGGGTATGTTGTCATCACTTATCAAAGAGAGCGAGTATGTTGTCATCACTTATCAAAGAGAGCGGGTATGTTGTCATCACTTATCAAAGAGAGCGGGTATGTTGTCATCACTTATCAAAGAGAGCGAGTATGTTGTCATCACTTATCAAAGAGAGCGAGTATGTTGTCATCACTTATCAAAGAGAGCGAGTATGTTGTCATCACTTATCAAAGAGAGCGAGTATGTTGTCATCACTTATCAAAGAGAGCTTGTATGTTGTCATCTCTTATCAAAGAGAGCGGGTATGTTGTCATCACTTATCAAAGAGAGCGAGTATGTTGTCATCACTTATCAAAGAGAGCGGGTATTTTGTCATCACTTATCAAAGAGAGCGAGTATGTTGTCATCACTTATCAAAGAGAGCGAGTATGTTGTCATCACTTATCAAAGAGAGCGGGTGTGTTGTCATCACTTATCAAAGAGAGCGAGTATGTTGTCATCACTTATCAAAGAGAGCGAGTATGTTGTCATCACTTATTAAAGAGAGCGGGTATGTTGTCAGCACTTATCAAAGAGAGCGAGTATGTTGTCATCACTTATCAAAGAGAGCGAGTATGTTGTCATCACTTATCAAAGAGAGCGAGTATGTTGTCATCACTTATCAAAGAGAGCGGGTATGTTGTCATCACTTATAAAAGGCCCTGTCACTTAACATACGCCCTCTGTCACCCAATGGTTGCACATGCAGAGATGAATATCACTTTCATTGCTGGGTGAATTCGCCTCTTCTAATACCCGGCGTAAATCCTCGTTGGGTTTGTTTTCGTGACGAGGTTCACCACTACCATATCAACTTAACAATTGAGTTTCAAACTCGGTCAGTTCAACCTCTCCCTGCAAAATCAATTACATGCCATCCCAAACTTAATCTAGTCAAACCTAACCTTATTTAATATACTCTGTCTAATCTTAAACTTATCCACAAGACTCAGTACTCGCTCCCATTCTATTCCTCATATCTGACATAGACAGAGATGTGAGCCATAGCTCCGTGTCTTCCTTTGTGGATGACACCTGGATTGCCATGACAGTGACCTCCATCGAAGACACCATAAGACTCCAAGCGGACATCAACAAAATCTTCAAATGGGCCACTCAAAACAATATGAAGTTCAATGAAGAGAAATTTCAACTACTCAGATGTGGAAAACTTATGGAAATTAAAACTGTATCAGGGTATACAACAAATTCTAACCATACAATAGAGTGAAAAACTAGCGTGAAGGACCTGGGAGTGATAATGTCAGAGGATCTCACCTTCAAAGACCACAACAATGTATCAACCTCATCTGCTGGAAAAATAATAAGATGGATA
Source organism: Cherax destructor (assembly GCA_009830355.1). Lineage (NCBI taxonomy): Eukaryota > Metazoa > Arthropoda > Malacostraca > Decapoda > Parastacidae > Cherax > Cherax destructor. The sequence goes on from WNWK01013345.1 coordinate 23,175, forward strand.
ATGAGAACCTTCGAAACCAGAGACCCCTAAGCCCATGATAATTCTCTTCAAATTGTTTGTTCTGTCTAGGCTGGAATACTGCTGTACACTAACTGCCCCCTTCAAGGCTGGCGAAATTGCTGACCTGTAGAGTGTACAAAGAACTTTCACGGCACACATAAGTACGATAAAGCACCTAAATTACTGGGAACTGTTGAAGTCCCTTGATTTGTATTCCTGGAACGCAGGCGAGAAAGATACATGATAATATTAACTTGGAAAATCCCTATGAAAGCAAAAGACTCGGCAGGATATGCAACATCCCCCAATGAAAAGCAGGGGTACTACTAGCACGATAAGAGACACCAGAATAAGTGTCAGGGGCCCAAGACTGTTCAACTGCCTTCCAGCATACATAAGAGGGATTACCAATAGACTTCTGGCTGTCTTCAAGAAGGCACTGGACAGGCACCTAAAGTCAGTACCTGATCAGCCTGGCTGTGGTTCGTACGTTGGTTTACATGCGGTCAGCAGTAACAGCTTGATTGATCAGACTCTAATCCACCACGAGGCCTGGTCTCAGACCGGGCCGCGGGGGCGTTGACCCCCGAAACCCTCTCCAGGTATACTCCAGGTATCCCTACTGTCCTAACCAACTAACCTCGTTTAATCTAATAACACTATTACCACCAAATCCATCTTATTTTCACCCAACATAAAGTAAACTTGGGCCTCAGTTGACGAAGCACCAAATTCGCCAATTTTATTTCATGTTTGTGACTGAGTATTTTTCCCCACGAGAAGTGCGACATGAGTCGCAGAATCTACCGATGTGTCCTCTGAGTATCAAAGAGTCACATTTGTGGTTAACTACAAAAAACTGCGTATCTCATGATACATGTATATAGTTGTAAACAGTTTTCTGTGGCTTGAACAAAAAATGCTCAAAATAAATTTATTTATTTTTTTTCCATATAAAATATTATGATAAAGCAGAAATAAACAGTCTCAAGACATACAGAAGCAAGACCATTCTCACATTGTAAGTTTTACTTGTATTTTTCTCCGTAAGGCATCCTAACAACTTGGTTATTATTCAAGAAGGTGAAGGGTTTCTCAGGGTGTAGTACTCTCAGAGTGGAGAAGCACTGTGCTGCAGTGAAGCACCGTGCTGCAGTGAAGCACCGTGCTGCAGTGGAGCACTGTGCTGCAGTGAAGCACTGTGCTGCAGTGAAGCACTGTGCTGCAGTGAAGCACTGTGCTGCAGTGAAGCACTGTGCTGCAGTGGAGCACTGTGCTGCAGTGAAGCACCGTGCTGCAGTGAAGCACTGTGCTGCAGTGGAGCACTGTGCTGCAGTGGAGCACTGTGCTGCAGTGAAGCACCGTGCTGCAGTGAAGCACCGTGCTGCAGTGAAGCACCGTGCTGCAGTGAAGCACTGCTCATAATACAGAAACTGTAATGATGGGAAGACACAGACTCTGCATAACTCACTGTTGCTGCTATAAATCTCAGATAGTTGGCAGCGCTTCGAGCTATATTCTATATTTTGAGGAGTTGGCAAATTAACTCGGCTGTCGTATTAATTTGCCACCTGCGGCTTTCACACATGTAGATATAAGTCTCGAATCGCTTTCAGAAATTGATCTTTTCGTGCCCCAAATACCACCACAACATGGTCTTTCTATACACTTGAAACTTTTCTCAGTCATAGAAGGGGGGACACTCTTCACCCCCCCCCTGTAGATAAATGGTTCAGAGAACCGACAAGTTGACAAATTAGACACATATGCAACACTTGGGTATCTTTATTCAGGAAACGTTTCGCCCAACAGTGGCTTCATCAGTCCATTCTTCACCATTCTCCTTTGTATGGACTGATGAAGTCCATACAAATATGCAACCCAAGTATTGCATATGTGTCTAATTTATCAACCCCCCCCCCTCTTCCCCGCGTAACGTGGATCCGTTGACCACCTGATCCTCACACACTTTCTGATATATTCCTGAGCCCTTGATGACCACCGCTCCGTCGGTCGTGATGGCTGCTACTATGATGACCACCGCTCCGTCGGTCGTGATGGCTGCTACTGTGTGGTCATTATTCTCACTGATTCCTGTTCCTTTCGTCTTCCCGAAACTCCTTCGGCTTCTTACTGTTAGTGCCACTCATCCTCTTGTTCTGTTTCCTCATTCCTTCTTTCCTCAAAATTTGGCACACATGGGGAAGTATTGTGGCGGACATGTCATTTAGTTTTTCATTTTTCATTTGTTATTGTACTAAGAAAAAGCTCTAAACTTGTATTCGTCATTCATCACTTTCTTTGTCATTACGGTGGCTATAATATCTGATGTTCCCTACATTGTCTCTCTCTTTTATTTTACCATTGTTATTTACAATTTCAGACACATGAATAATATATTAATACAGATGGAATCACAAAAGCACAATAATATAAAGAGTGAGGAGTGAAGGAAGCACTTGACACCATAATCATAAAAGACATGAAATTAACAGATACAGTGTGTGTGTGTGTGTTACCTGTACATGAGCACACACACACACACACACACACTGTGTGTGATTCATGAATTTTCAACTTCCGGTTGCACCCTCTTGTTCCTATTTTCCATCTCTGAAAGATTCTGTCCCTTTTCACCTTGTCGATTCCTCTCAATATTTTGTACGTCATTATCATATCTTTCCTAGTCCTCCAGTGTCATCAGGCTGAGTTCCCTTAACCCCTGCTCTTAGGACACACCCCTTAGCTCCGGGACTAGTCATGTTGCAAATCTCTGCACTTTCTCCTATTTCCTGACATGCTAGGTGTGCGTTCCATACTGGTGCTGCATACTCTAATATGGGCCTGACGTACACGCTGTAGTGCCGTAAATGACTCCTTAGATGTCGAAACGCTATTCTTAGGTTTGCCAGGCGCCCAGATGCTGCAGCAGTTATTTGGTTGATGTGTTCCTCAGAAGATATGCTAAGTATCATGCTCACCCTACGATCCTTATCCTTATAACCTTTTTCCTTGTAACTTTTTTTCCTCGAGCCTGTACTCCATTTGCGGTCTTCTTTGTTCTTCCCCAAGTGTCATAACCTTGCACTTGGTGGGGATAAACTCCAGGAGGCATTTGTCAGACCAGGTTTGAAGCCATTTGTCCAGATTCATTTAGAGCCTTTTCTGGTTCTCGGCCGCTTGTATTCTCCTCCTTAGTTTCACGTCAGCTGTGAACAAGGACACCTCTGACTCTATCCTTTTTGTCATGTCATTCACTTATACCAGAAACAGCACCGGCCCTAGGACCGATCCTTGTGGAACCCCACTTGTCACAAATACACATTCCGACAACTCATCACTCGTCTGTGTTTGTTTTTATTCTCTTATTTTTATTGTTAGTGTTTGTGTCTTGATAGTTGAAGGGGTCGCGTCTCGGGTCATGGCCATGCATCTTAACTTGTAACATGAGGAGTTTAATCCACCTGAGCCTCGTGGACCCTATTCTTAAAAGTATATATGGAACCTGCCTCCTCTATTTCTTTCTCCCTTACATTCCACTTTCTGACCTGTTTTCCACCTCCCAAATAGTCTAGCTTCTTCCATCCTAATAATTCCTCTGAGGATTTTGTATATGTAATGTCTTCCCTGGTTCTTCTCTCTTCTAAGGTCATGAAACTTAATTCCTTTAGTCTTTCATAACAATTTATTCCACTTAACTCTGTGACTGTTCTCATGACAGTTTTCTCAGTCTGCTGGGCCACCAGGGGTCCTGCCCTCAGTCTGCTGGGCCACCAGGGGTCCGGCCCTCAGTCTGCTGGGCCACCAGGGTTCCTGCCCTCAGTCTACTGGGCCACCAGGGGTCCTGCCCTCGGTCTCCCACTTAACCCTGAAGGTTAGTAAACCAGAATGGTACATTAAAATATATACACTAATTACACAATCCCATACCTTTAACAATAATATGTCTCCTTTGGTTCCGTTTCTATAGTTTTTGAAGATGTAGTTGACTGACAAAAACATGTCGGCCACCAGTCAGTTACTACCAACACCACTATGTTAGTCATACTGGATCAATGGAATGTTACACATACACATAAATTTTCAATAGACAATGACTGTATTAATTTATTTACATGTATCTAAAAATGCAGCTGCATGATAACATTTTGCTTGTGTGACAGCCGTGTAGTCGAGGCCTGAGTCTTTAAAAGTGCCTCATAGTAGAGCGTTTATTTTCTTCAGAACAATATATGTCAATTGCTCAGGTACATGAGGAAGAGACATTGTTCCCAAAGTGGAAATGTTATGAGGATGATGTCCTTGTTGATGTCAATGGTAATGTGACAAGTCAGAAAGCAAAGTGAGTATTTACAGCCGTGACTGGTACTCTGTCCTCTTTAATGTCTCTCTCCAAGGCTTACCAATACTTGTATGCCCTCGCTTTTTTTTTTTTTGCAGTATAAACATCTAAGGTTTCTCCTTCCCATTACCTTTCCTCTCTCTCTCTCTCTCTCTCTCTCTTCTCTCTCTCTCTCTCTCTCTCTCTCTCTCTCTCTCTCTCTCTCTCTCTCTCTCTCTCTCTCTCTCTCTCTTTCTCTCTCTCTCTCCAGAGACTCCGTTTTAGAAACTTCAGTTGGTTGAGTAGATGAAGATAGAGTACGATACTGAGGTGAGAGGATTACGTAAGTTATTCACCACTGAAGGCGCTGCTGTAGATCATGTACTCCCAGATTTACTTTTACCTTTATGCAAACTCTTGTCTGGAAGAGTGTGGTGTGCGCGGGGCGCCTTACAATTTATTCAGCGTTCATTACGCACCCATCAGCATGCCGTCTTGACCAGCCAACTTGCAACTTAGAATGGAGTAGGCTATTTAAGGGCCCCACTGCTCTATTATATTGTCCTGCTGAGTCAACTAACACTGAGAGAGGTGGCTCCTCAGCCAAGTTGAAGTTATACTTTACCACCTGGCTGCGTGGCAGTCACTCACTAACGCTGGTCATGTACTCTCATACTCTCTTCTTTATTCTGAGTTGTAAAACAACTGTTATGAGTGAATCTTTACTCTCCGGCTCATTATTGTTATACTGTTGATTGTTTACGTCTATAAACACTGTATATATCATATTGTAGGGAATATATTAGTGTAGAAAAACTACCCAGTTGTGTCTTACATTGTTTTTGATTGTTTGGCTTGATCCTTGTCTTGAGACTTAAGACAAGCACAATAGTTCTTGGAATTGCTTACCTGCGATCGTAATAATGAGCAGTTGTTTGTAGAATATTAAGAGTTACCCCTTAAGTATCAGCTATGTTAGTCATCTTACGAGTTAACTCTTAAGTATGAGCTATGTTAGTCATCTCAGATCCTTCAGAACAAGGACAGTCTGTCAATTATATTATAGAACGTTCGAACGAAGACATTGATAAAATTCTTCTTGGACTTGGATCTTTCCTTGTTTACTTCTGATCGCGCGAGATGCGCCCAGGTAGCTAACAGGATTTAGCTCAAATTCGTCCAGACACCTTCTTGACTCAGTCATAACATATTATATGGAAGGATGATGTACACTCCTGAACTTTCCCAGTTAGAACAGTGTTATAACAAGGCAATCCACTTGTCTTCACGCCACCTGCTGTCTCGTCCAACACTCCAAAATAAGTGTCTGGGTTACTTTCCAAGAAACATGGAATTAAAGAGACACTTTTATTCTCACTAAACTCTCAAGCTTGATATATAAAGTGCTGCTGAGTCTCAGCGTGGGATCTTTGATTAGTATTTTTTTGTTTACCCTACTCCTTATTTAGTCTCTACATCCTATCATACCGTTCCTTGGAGTGAGACCAGACAAGTCAGGTAACGGAGGTGTGACAGGAAATTTTAAACCAGTCAGTTCTTTAGGTCGAGTCTCAGTATCTGATCTCTGTTGAGGATGTGTGTCCAGAGGAGGACCTGCTGTGGCAGGGGTAGGCAGGGTATACTGTTGACGCCCAGGAGAGTGCATGCGTCTAAGACTATGAGCATGCAACTACTTGGAGTCTACCTAGGTGTGCCGGGAGGTCAACGGCCCAGCGGCCCGGTCCATGACCAGGCCTCACGGTGGATCAGAGCCTGATCAATAAGGCTGTTTCTGTCTGCCGCACGCACTCCAACGATCGAACCACAATCCAGATGATCAGATACTGACTTCAGGTGCCTATCCAGCTCCCTCTTGAAGACACCCAGGAGTCTATTGGTAATCCCCCTTATGTATGCTGGGAGGCAGTCGAACAGTCGTTGGCCACTGGATTGGGGGGGATGTTGCACCATGTGCCGAATCTTTTGCTCTGGTAGGAGGTGACCTCTGTCATCATGCCAAAGAACTACAGAATAAAAGACTGGGTTATGAGGCGTAGTAAAGGTGGGAGGAGACATGACTCACTTATCAGCTGCATCACCTTGCAAGTATTCTGCTCTGTTCTCTGTATTACTATGGTAATATCAATAGTTATTCTCTCTCAGAAAATAGAATTTTCCTAATTGTTCCTTTACTAGTTTGTGCAGAGACCTTAATGTTAGAGAATATTACCTGGAGACCTGGAGTATACCTGGAGAGGGTTCCGGTTGTCAACGCCCCCGCGGCCCGGTCTGAGACCAGGCCTCATGGTGGATCAGGGCCTGATCAACCAGGCTGTTACTGTTCCAAGTTGTCTTCGAACTTTCCAACACCTTTGTAACTTAAGGTTACTTAATTTATTTAGTATTAAAGTCACTGAAAATTTATCTATTGTCTAAGAAATAGATCATCTAGACATTTATTATGTGGAGCAAAATACAACATTGAATGTTGAGTATGTTAATTCATGTGGTGAAAATCACATCTTTGGTCTCTAGATTCCTGGAATATTAAAATCTACCTCCTCGAAATCCTTGACAAGTTCCCGATTATAAAGAAATGTTATACCTGAGAGATACCAGGAGATACCAGGAGATACCAGGAGATACCAGGAGATACCGCATTACTACAGATGTTTATACAGGTTGTAATATGATTGCTAACACCTGACTTTCAATGTAAATGTTTATTATAAACCTATAAACCTGAATCTTTCTTATAAATAATAAAAGCATATATAAAAGACGTCCAGGAAGGTGAAGTATCAACACGTCACTAACAACTATTTTGTTTGTCAAGGGATATACACATTCAAGTTCATTAAACAAATTAATGGTGTTTTTTGGAGTACAAAGCACATTGATTTACTTAATAATCAAGTGGTAAATCAATGTTATTTACGAAACTTATTTACAAATTACTTATTGTTTTAAGTTAGTACACTGTATGACAACATACATTTTTGATGAGCACATATGTCCCAAATATACACGACATCCTAAATATCCCAGCCCAGATAGATTCACTATTGTGAAACAGTAGCCAAAAACACATTGACCAACAAGAAACACCACGTAACTGCAGAAGGAACGATTAAACACCGTAAGATGGACATATATAATCCCATTACCACAGCAAAGTACTAATTACAATGCTAGGCTGTAATCACTGTGCACTTCCACTGTGACAGTACAAACAACAATATATACTAGATGTATTGCACAACCCCAGTCCCCTGTACCTCAGTGTACGTGATTGGAATAGTGGAAAGTGTGACATAGTTGATAATTTAGTTAAATCTTAGTGTTTAAAATTTGAAGGGTATCAGAGGAGGCATTCATAAATCAATACTATATGGAAACTAAAATTAAAATTTCTTCATTAAAAATGGTAAATTAGGACAAGCACACACAAAACCTCGTTCATAACTTTCAAAAATAGCAATATCCTAAAATACACAAGTACATCAAGCTTGAAGCCGCTCAGACGTTTCATTATCAAATTATCATCACAAAAAGTTTTGAAGGAAATCAGATACGACACTCAGAAACTATCGCATGAAAAAGCAGTTTTTAATTTTGATAATTTTCTTCCAAAAAAAGCAAGAGAGGACCTGAGGACCTGTACACGCCAAAATCAATCCAAACTTTTCTCTAAGTTAGAATTAACAGTACTGTACATCAAATATTTTTTTTAAGTACAGTCTTGAGGGCAGACTGCTGCAGCATATGGGCGCCTAGCTAACCTAAGAATAACATTCCGACATCTCAATATGGAATCGTTCAGGACCGTGTACACTGTGTATGTCAGGTTTATATTGGAGTATGCAGCACCAGTTTGGAACCCACACCTAGCCAAGCATGTAAGGAAATTAGAGAAAGTCAAAAAATTTGCAACAAGACTAGTGTCGGAGCTAAGGGCATGTCCTATGAGGAGAGGTTAAGGGAAATCGACTTGAAGACACCGGAGGGAGAGATAGGGGGGATATGATAACGACATATAAAATACTGAGGGGAATTGACAAGATGGACAGAGACAGAATGTTCCAGAGATGGGACACAGATGAATCACAGGGATGTTAGGAAGTATTTCTTCAGTCACAGAGTGGTCGGGAAGTGGAATAGTCTGGGAAGTGATGTAGTGGAGGCAGGATCCATACATAGCTTTAAGAAGAGGTAGGATAAAGCTCATGGAGCAGGAAGAGTGACCCAATGAAGAGGCGGGGCCAGGAGCTGTGATAGAAACCAATTTAATTAATAAAATTGGTACGTAACATGATAGCTGTGAATCAACCCCTGCAGCCACATATAGGTGAGTACAACCTAACATCAAGAGATGTTTCTCTTCAGGACAACACATCAACAATTGAAGTTTAAAGCCGACCGGAAGATGCATTTTCCAGCTGCTGCACAGAATCCAACAAAATTTATGCCTACACAGCCTAAACCACTGAAGACTCATGAAGTTCACAATTGTTATATTTTAATCAGAGGAAAGCGCTAAACTCGTGGGGGTCATATAGCGTCTGTGGAATGGAAGGCGTTGAAATTCGATTCAAGCAAAGGGAATATAATCCCAGTTTCTTGGATCAAGAGCCCTCACCTGCATAATGAAAAATAATGCAATACTGTAAAATAACATTTTGCCATTTTGAGATTATAAGTAACCAGATCGACACTTGACACACTTGTAAGATTAAGTAAGTAGCTACTGTGTAGTGTCACGTGACACTAGGTACTGTGTAGTGTGTGTCACGTGACACTAGGTACTGTGTAGTGTGTCACATGACACTAGGTACTGTGTAGTGTGTGTCACGTGACACTAGGTACTGTGTAGTGTGTCAAGTGACACTAGGTACTGTGTAATGTGTCACATAACACTAGGTACTGTGTAGTGTGTGTCACGTGACACTAGGTACTGTGTAGTGTGTCATATGACACTATGTAGTGTAGTGTGTGTCACATGACACTAGGTACTGTGTAGTGTGTGTCACGTGACACTAGGTACTGTGTAGTGTGTCATATGACACTATGTAGTGTAGTGTGTGTCACATGACACTAGGTACTGTGTAGTGTGTCATATGACACTATGTAGTGTAGTGTGTGTCACATGACACTAGGTACTGTGTAGTGTGTGTCACGTGACACTAGGTACTGTGTAGTGTGTCACATGACACTAGGTACTATGTAGTGTGTCACATGACACTAGGTAGTGTAGTGTGTCACGTGACACTAGGTACTGTGTAGTGTGTGCACAGTGGCACTAGGTACTGTGTAGTGTGTGTCACGTGACACTAGGTACTGTGTAGTGTGTCACGTGACACTAGGTACTGTGTAGTGTGTCATATGACATTAGGTAGTGTAGTGTGTGTCACGTGACACTAGGTACTGTGTAGTGTGTCACGTGACACTAGGTACTGTGTAGTGTGTCACATGACACTAGGTAGTGTAGTGTGTGTCACGTGACACTAGGTACTGTGTAGTGTGTCACGTGACACTAGGTACTGTGTAGTGTGTCACATGACACTAGGTACTATGTAGTGTGTCACATGACACTAGGTAGTGTAGTGTGTCACGTGACACTAGGTACTGTGTAGTGTGTGTCACGTGGAACTAGGTACTGTGTAGTGTGTGTCACGTGACACTAGGTACTGTGTAGTGTGTGTCACGTGACACTAGGTACTGTGTAGTGTGTCACATGACACTAGGTAGTGTAGTGTGTCACATGACACTAGGTAGTGTAGTGGGTGTCACGTGACACTAGGTACTGTGTAGTGTGTCACGTGACACTAGGTACTGTGTAGTGTGTCACATGACACTAGGTAGTGTAGTGTGTGTCACGTGACACTAGGTACTGTGTAGTGTGTCACGTGACACTAGGTACTGTGTAGTGTGTCACATGACACTAGGTACTATGTAGTGTGTCACATAACACTAGGTAGTGTAGTGTGTGTCACGTGACACTAGGTACTGTGTAGTGTGTGTCACGTGGCACTAGGTACTGTGTAGTGTGTGTCACGTGACACTAGGTACTGTGTAGTGTGTGTCACGTGACACTAGGTACTGTGTAGTGTGTCACATGACACTAGGTAGTGTAGTGTGTCACATGACACTAGGTAGTGTAGTGTGTGTCACATGACACTAGGTACTGTGTAGTGTGTCACATGACACTAGGTAGTGTAGTGTGTGTTACGTGACACTAGGTACTGTGTAGTGTGTGTCACGTGGCACAAGGTACTGTGTAGTGTGTCACGTGACACTAGGTACTGTGTAGTGTGTCACATGACACTAGGTACTATGTAGTGTGTCACATGACACTATGTAGTGTAGTGTGTGTCACGTGACACTAGGTACTGTGTAGTGTGTGTCACGTGGCACTAGGTACTGTGTAGTGTGTGTCACGTGACACTAGGTACTGTGTAGTGTGTGTCACGTGACACTAGGTACTGTGTAGTGTGTGTCACGTGACACTAGGTACTGTGTAGTGTGTGTCACGTGACACTAGGTACTGTGTAGTGTGTGTCACGTGACACTAGGTACTGTGTAGTGTGTCACATGACACTAGGTAGTGTAGTGTGTGTCACGTGACACTAGGTACTGTGTAATGTGTGTCACGTGACACTAGGTACTGTGTAGTGTGTGTCACGTGACACTAGGTACTGTGTAGTGTGTGTCACGTGACACTAGGTACTGTGTAGTGTGTCACATGACACTAGGTAGTGTAGTGTGTGTCACGTGACACTAGGTACTGTGTAATGTGTGTCACGTGACACTAGGTACTGTGTAGTGTGTGTCACGTGGCACTAGGTACAGTATTTCTCTGGCGTTGAGAAACAAAGTACGGTGCTGCGAGAATGGTCACTGGCACAACTTACATTACTTACATAACACCATGATACTGCAGAACATAAATATATACGAGACTTACATTTGAGTGCAATAGCCCGGGGTGAGCATGACTAATTATCTGAGAGGTTACCAATTGTTTGGATGTCAAGGGCACTCCTGTGTTGCAGGCAGACTGATCTGACCTGACGAGTAGGTCAGTACTGGAGGCCTCCCACCACAACTCCTCCAGCAAGACACAACTCTAGGCTAGTTGGTAAATAATGAAGCATGGACGACACTGCTTCTTCTAATCCTGTGATACATTTTGAGAAGTCAGAGTCAGTGTGTATACACACTCTAGAAGTCAGAGTCAGTGTGTATAAACACTCTAGAAGTCAGAGTCAGTGTGTATACACACTCTAGAAGTCAGAGTCAGTGTGTATACACACTCTAGAAGTCAGAGTCAGTGTGTATAAACACTCTAGAAGTCAGAGTCAGTGTGTATACACACTCTAGAAGTCAGAGTCAGTGTGTATACACACTCTAGAAGTCAGAGTCAGTGTGTATAAACACTCTAGAAGTCAGAGTCAGTGTGTATACACACTCTAGAAGTCAGAGTCAGTGTGTATACACACTCTAGAAGTCAGAGTCAGTGTGTATAACACCTAGAAGCAGATCAGTGTTAAACACTCAGAAGTCAGAGTCAGTGTGTATACACACTCTAGAAGTCAGAGTCAGTGTGTATAAACACTCTAGAAGTCAGAGTCAGTGTGTATACACACTCTAGAAGTCAGAGTCAGTGTGTATACACACTCTAGAAGTCAGAGTCAGTGTGTATAAACACTCTAGAAGTCAGAGTCAGTGTGTATACACACTCTAGAAGTCAGAGTCAGTGTGTATACACACTCTAGAAGTCAGAGTCAGTGTGTATACACACTCTAGAAGTCAGAGTCAGTGTGTATACACACTCTAAAAGAGTATGCAAAATAAATGCGTTAATATGTAAATATACACAAATTGGTAAAATTATACACACAGTTGATAAAGTTAGACTCTGGAGAGAACTTGATATCACAACACATTATATGTAAGACAAGACTTAGTAGTAATAAAATGCTAACGGCCATTGTCACCAATGTTATTGAGAACACTGGATAACTAACTGGTTGTACAGAGTTAGTGAGAGCTTGCAGGTGCAACACTGAATAGGGTAGTGTGGTAGGATCAGAGTGACAGCTGAGCAGACATAACATAGATAGCAGAGGGCAGGAACCATAGTGTGAGGTATATGAGTACAGTATATTGATGTTGGCTCTTACAACAAATGGTGTCGTAGGTGAAAGGGAAGAACGTGTATGAGGTCTGGTGTGTGAGGGGACCAACCCAGCATGTGTGTGTATTTGTACGTGTACCTGCCGATTTGTATTCACCGATTTGCATTTGAGAGATTCGAAACTCAGCTCCAGGCCCTGCCTCCAAGACCACTTTGTTCAGCATTACTCATTTCTGGCCTTTTGGTCCTTAACATATCTGCTTCTGAAGCTGTGTATTGAGTCTGCTTCCACCACTTCCTCGTCCAAATCATTTCACTTCTCAACTACCGCTAGACTAAAGAAATAGTTCCTGACATCTCTGTGTCTTCAGCTGCCACCTGTGTTCCCTTGATCCTGGTACTCTTAATTCAAACAATCAGTCCTTGTCTGCCTTAGCAATTTCTCTTAGAACTTTATGTGTAGTAATCATGTCCCACCTTATCCTTCTGTCTTTTAATGTCATGTTCACTTCCTCCATCATCTGCTTATTAAGTATTTTCCTCAATTCTGGTACTAGTCTCGATACAAATCTTTGGATTTTTTCGATCTTCTGCAAGTGCTTGAGCAGGCGTTGGCTCAGTGCTGGGGCCGCGTACTCAGTGATTGGCCTAACATATGTTCTGATAGATTCTTTGTTCAGGTTCTTAAATGCTGTTCTGAAGTTTGCTAATATTGTATATGACATTGTCGTTATATAGTTATACGTATATTTGGTGATATGTATGGCGTTTACCTTCCAGGTCTTCTTCACTCTGATATTTGCAGTTTGTCTCAGCCAATACTGTACTTCGTGTCTGGTCTGTCTTCTTCCTCTCCAAAATACATAATAATCAGAGTTGAATTTTAGAGTCACTTCTTAGATCAGATATGGTGTGTGTACTCATTTATTTGTACTCACCTATTTGTGGTTGCAGGGGTCAAGACATAGCTCCTGGCCCCGCCTCTTCACTGATCGCTATTAGGTCCTCTCTCCCCCTGCTCCATGAGTTTTATCATACCTCGTCTTAAAACTATGTATGGTTCCTGCCTCCACTACATCACTTGCCAGACTATTCCACTTCCCGACAACTCTATGACTGAAGAAATATTTCCTAACATCTCTGTGACTCATCTGAGTCTTCAACTTGCAATTATGACCCCTTGTTTCTGTGTGTGTATGTGTGTGTGTGTGTGTGTGTGTGTGTTGGACTGGTCGGCGCCTTGTGTGTAACGGGGTGGGTAGGGCATCACCTTCACCACTACTCTGGCTTTCCCCATCATGGAGTGGGTGACCTTGGGGTCCACAGCCGTGATCTTGCCGCCCCACCGCTACCATAACTGTCTCCAAATGCATTTTGCCAAAAAAATGAATTGGAAAAACGTTAAGTGTGCGAAATTCCCTTGCTATCATAGCTTCCCAAGGCTGCTTCCACAATTACAGGAGACATCTTCCCATCTTGACTTAGGAAGTCCGGAATTATCCCAAATCGCATTAAATTTATTGTTATGCGTGGAATATTTATAGAAGGATGACAGCATGAAAGTTAATGTGTGTGGCAAACCTGGAGTGTGACCACAGTGAATGTATACACAAGGCTACATTATATACCAATAATATTCTTGTTTTTGACTTTGCTCCTTGACACTCTCCTCGGCGCTGCTCTTCCTGGAAAGAGAATTTATCTCATTGACACAATGTTTAGGCTATAATGATGACTGCGGCGCCCAGGAGGACGTGGTGGTGGTAGTGATAGTGGTGGTAGTGATAGTGGTGGTAGTGATAGTGGTGGTAGTGATAGTGGTGGTAGTGATAGTGGTGGTAGTGATAGTGGTGGTAGTGATAGTGGTGGTAGTGATAGTGGTGGTAGTGATAGTGGTGGTAGTGATAGTGGTGGTAGTGATAGTGGTGGTAGTGATAGTGGTGGTAGTGATAGTTTAAGAGATGGTGAACCAACATGGTACTTCCCTCATGTACCCCATCTCTACCATACCACATAATTGGTAGTTGGAAGTGGTATTGTAGTAGTAGTAATGGATGAAGTAGATTATTATGTTATTATTATCATGTGGGAGCGCTAAACCCGTAGGATTATACAGCGCACGTGGGAAGGGGGGAAGGTATTCAGACTCAATTCAGGGAACCGGAGCACAGATCCAATTCCCAAGATCAAGAGCCACTCACCAGCGTCAAGGAACCTCCCTTGAGGGGGTGGATGAAGTAGGTGGTAATGATGATTGGAGAACCAACTGCCCTGAACCAGACGAGTGTGGCACCCTGCACTTCCTGGCACAGAATTAGGTGAAGGTGTTAAACGGCCATGAGAGAGGCATGCAGGAGGGGGTGAGGAAGTAAGGTAAGCAGGAGGGGGTTAGGAAGAGGCGCCAGCCACTTGATGATTTTACTTCCCCCTCCCCCACACCCCTCTCTTCATCCCTCTCCCACTCTCACTCCATCTCAACTCCCCCCCCCTCGCCATCCCCACTTCCTCGTATCCAGTCTCCCTTCTCCCACCTACCAGAAATCTGACCGTGGTGCGCCGTCTCCTCCAGGCACAAGGCGTCCCTCATAACAACACCTGTCCAACAATACCTGCTCTCTAGCATCACAGATATTAGATAAACACATAAGATCATTCGAATAGAATATAAATAAATAAATAACTAATATAAATAATATCTTTATTTCTACAAGTACATGTACAAGGTATACAGTCTAGCTGACATCAATGACATACTACTATATAGAAAGCCCCTTGTTATGCTGAGCATTTCTGGCAGATTAGGTCAGTGTCCCAGGATGCGACCCACACCAGTCCACTAACACCCAGGTACCTATTTTACTGATGGGTGAACAGGGACAACAGGTGTCTTATGGAAACACGACCCTAATGTTTTCCAGCCGTACCGGAGGAGATTCGAACTCCGGACCTCAGTGTGTGAGCTGAGTGGGTTAGCGATTAGCGATCGAGCTATCAGTGTAGTAGCACTACTGGCCAGTACTAGTAGCACTACTGGCCAGTACTAGTAGCACTACTGACCAGTACTAGTAGCACTACTGATCAGTACTAGCAGCACTACTGACCAGTACTAGCAGCACTACTGACCAGTACTAGTAGCACTACTGATCAGTACTAGTAGCACTACTGGCCAGTACTAGTAGCACTACTGACCAGTACTAGTAGCACTACTGATCAGTACTAGTAGCACTACTGACCAGTACTAGTAGCACTACTGATCAGTACTAGTAGCACTACGGACCAGTACTAGTAGCACTACTGATCAGTACTAGTAGCACTACTGCAGTACTAGTAGCACTACTGCCAGTACTAGTAGCACTACTGACCAGTACTAGTAGCACTACTGATCAGTACTAGTAGCACTACTGAGTCAGTCACCCAAGTCATGCACTACTGGCCAGTACTAGTAGCACTACTGATCAGTACTAGTAGCACTACTGGCCAGTACTAGTAGCACTACTGATCAGTACTAGTAGCACTACTGAGCCAGTACTAGTAGCACTACTGCGTACTAGTAGCACTACTGCCAGTACTAGTAGCACTACTGATCAGTACTAGTAGCACTACTGGCCAGTACTAGTAGCACTACTGATCAGTACTAGTAGCACTACTGACCAGTACTAGTAGCACTACTGATCAGTACTAGTAGCACTACTGGCCAGTACTAGTAGCACTACTGATCAGTACTAGTAGCACTACTGGCCAGTACTAGTAGCACTACTGGCCAGTACTAGTAGCACTACTGATCAGTACTAGTAGCACTACTGGCCAGTACTAGTAGCACTACTGATCAGTACTAGTAGCACTACTGGCCAGTACTAGTAGCACTACTAATCAGTACTAGTAGCACTACTGGCCAGTACTAGTAGCACTACTGGCCAGTCTAGTAGCACACTGGCCAGTACTAGTAGCACTACTGGCCAGTACTAGTAGCACTACTGCAGTACTAGTAGCACTACTGCCAGTACTAGTAGCACTACTGACCAGTACTAGTAGCACTACTGGCCAGTACTAGTAGCACTACTGACCAGTACTAGTAGCACTACTGATCAGTACTAGTAGCACTACTGATCAGTACTAGTAGCACTACTGGCCAGTACTAGTAGCACTACTGATCAGTACTAGTAGCACTACTGGCCAGTACTAGTAGCACTACTGATCAGTACTAGTAGCACTACTGGCCAGTACTAGTAGCACTACTGGCCAGTACTAGTAGCACTACTGATCAGTACTAGTAGCACTACTGATCAGTACTAGTAGCACTACTGGCCAGTACTAGTAGCACTACTGACCAGTACTAGTAGCACTACTGATCAGTACTAGTAGCACTACTGATCAGTACTAGTAGCACTACTGATCAGTACTAGTAGCACTACTGGCCAGCACTAGTAGCACTACTGATCAGTACTAGTAGCACTACTGATCAGTACTAGTAGCACTACTGGCCAGTACTAGTAGCACTGCTGATCAGTACTAGTAGCACTACTGATCAGTACTAGTAGCACTACTGGCCAGTACTAGTAGCACTACTCGCCAGTACTAGTAGCACTACTGGCCAGTGCTAGTAGCACTACTGGCCAGTACTAGTAGCACTACTGGCCAGTACTAGTAGCACTACTGGCCAGTGCTAGTAGCACTACTGATCAGTACTAGTAGCACTACTGACCAGTGCTAGTAGCACTACTGATCAGTACTAGTAGCACTACTGACCAGTGCTAGTAGCACTACTGACCAGTACTAGTAACACTACTGGCCAGTGCTAGTACCATTACTGACCAGTACTAGTAACACTACTGACCAGTGCTAGTAGCACTACTGCCAGTACTAGTAACACTACTGGCCAGTGCTAGTACCATTACTGACCAGTACTAGTAACACTACTGACCAGTGCTAGTAGCACTACTTACCAGTGCTAGTAACACTACTGGCCAGTACTAGTAGCACTACTGGCCAGTGCTAGTAGCACTACTGGCCAGTGCTAGTAGCACTACTGACCAGTGCTAGTAGCACTACTGTCCAGTGCTAGTAGCACTACTGGCCAGTGCTAGTAGCACTACTGGCCAGTGCTAGTAGCACTACTGGCCAGTGCTAGTAGCACTACTGGTTAGTGCTAGTAGCACTACTGACCAGTGCTAGTAGCACTACTGACCAGTGCTAGTAGCATTACTGGCCAGTGCTAGTAGCACTACT
The DNA here is from genome assembly GCA_009830355.1 of Cherax destructor. Classification (NCBI taxonomy): domain Eukaryota; kingdom Metazoa; phylum Arthropoda; class Malacostraca; order Decapoda; family Parastacidae; genus Cherax; species Cherax destructor. The sequence goes on from WNWK01013345.1 coordinate 40,859, forward strand.
GGCCAGTGCTAGTAGCACTACTGGCCAGTGCTAGTAGCATTACTGGCCAGTGCTAGTAGCACTACTGGCCAGTGCTTGTAGCATTACTGGCCAGTGCTAGTAGCACTACTGGCCAGTGCTAGTAGCACTACTGGCCAGTGCTAGTAGCACTACTGACCAGTGCTAGTAGCTCTACTAACCAGTGCTAGTAGCATTACTGGCCAGTGCTAGTAGCACTACTGGCCAGTGCTAGTAGCACTACTGGCAGTGCTAGTAGCATTACTGGCAAGTGCTAGTAGCACTACTGGCCAGTGCTAGTAGCACTACTGGCCAGTGCTAGTAGCACTACTGGCCAGTGCTAGTAGCACTACTGGCCAGTGCTAGTAGCATTACTGGCCAGTGCTAGACAGCTGCCACTCACACAACAATTTTTCCGTATTCTGTATTTATTTAAACTATTATTGAGAGTTCTCTCTTGGTGAGATGTTGTTAGCACTTTATTTAACTCTCCATTATTTATTCACATCGTTCATTTGCACAGTTCATTCTTTCCTAGAGAGTGTAAGTTGGTGCGTCAGAGTGTAAGTTGGTGCGTCAGAGTGTACGTTGGTGCGTCAGAGTGTAAGTTGGTGCGTCAGAGTGTAAGTTGGTGCGTCAGAGTGTAAGTTGGTGCGTCAGAGTGTAAGTTGGTGCGTCAGAGTGTACGTTGGTGCGTCAGAGTGTAAGTTGGTGCGTCAGAGTGTAAGTTGGTGCGTCAGAGTGTAAGTTGGTGCGACAGAGTGTAAGTTGGTGCGTCAGAGTGTAAGTTGGTGCGTCAGTATCCAAGGAGGACCTCAGGTATCAAAGAGCACCTAGTATCCAAGGAGGACCTCGGGTATCAAAGAGCACCTAGTATCCAAGGAGGACCTCGGGTATCAAAGAGCACCTAGTATCCAAGGAGGACCTCGGGTATCAAAGAGTACCTAGTATCCAAGGAGGACCTCGGGTATCAAAGAGTACCTAGTAAGTTGGTACGTCAGAGTGTAAGTTGTGCCTCAGTGTGTAAGTTTTTACGTCACAGTGTAAGTTGGTGCGTCAGAGTGTAAGTTGGTACGTCAGTGTATGTTGTTACGTCAGAGTGTAAGTTGGTACGTCAGAGTGTAAGTTGGTACGTCAAAGTGTAAGTTGGTACGTCAGAGTGTAAGTTGGTACGTCAGAGTGTAAGTTGGTACGTCAGAGTGTAAGTTGGTACGTCAGAGTGTAAGTTGGTACGTCAGAGTTTAAGTTTGTACGTCAGAGTTTAAGTTTTTTACGTGTTGTATTGAGAAAAATTCCTATTGGAGGAGGATAAACTTTGTAATACATTTCAAGATGTTTTTTTTCGGCTCATTTGTAGTGTTACGTGGAGGTCAACACTGACCTTGATAATATAAACAAGACCTGACCTACCATACACAATATATAACATAATCTTGCAAATGTACTCAACATACTTGTTGGTATGGCGCCCAGAAGACTAAGTTTTCTCGCAGTCGGTTTGATTTGGTTCTAAGTTTGGATAAAAGTGGTGTTGACCATCTTGTAGTGCGTCTGTCTGGCAGAACAGACGCACTCTGGTCTGCCACATCCCGCACTTCAGCTGCCATTCATGTACGTGTACTTTGATGCAGATAAAAGTAACAGAGAACAAAAGTAACATATTACTCACAAATGTTTGTTTCGAGATGTGCGCTAGTTAGACGTCCGTGATACGCTAGCGAGATGTCCGTGATACGCTAGGGATACGTCCGTCATACGCCAGAAAGATGCTCGTGATACGCTAGGGAGATGTCCTAGATACACTAGCAAGATGTCCATGATACGACAGCAAGATGTCCGTGATACACTAGCGAGATGTCCGTGATACACTAGCAAGATGTCCGTGATACACTAGCAAGATGTCCGTGATACACTAGCAAGATGTCCGTGATACACTAGCGAGATGTCCGTGATACAATAGCAAGATGTCCGTGATACACTAGCGAGATGTCCGTGATACACTAGCAAGATGTCCGTGATACACTAGCAAGATGTCCGTGATACACTAGCAAGATGTCCGTGATACACTAGCGAGATGTCCGTGATACACTAGCAAGATGTCCGTGATACACTAGCGAGATGTCCGTGATACACTAGCGAGATGTCCGTGATACACTAGACAGATGTCAGTGATACACTAGCAAGATGTCCGTGATACACAAGCAAGTTGTCCGTGATACACAAGCAAGTTGTCCGTGATACACTAGCGAGATGTCCGTGACACACTAACAAGTTGTCCGTGATACACTAGCAAGATGTCCGTGATACACTAGCAAGATGTCCGTGATACACTAGCGACATGTCCGTGATACACTAGCAAGATGTCCGTGATACACTAGCAAGATGTCCGTGATACACTAGCGAGATGTCCGTGATACACTAGCAAGATGTCCGTGATACACTAGCAAGATGTCCGTGATAGACTGGCAAGATGTGCGTGATACACTAGAAAGGTGTCCGTGATACACTAGCAAGGTGTCCGTGATACACTAGCAAGATGTGCGTGATACACTAGCAACATGTCCGTGATACACTAGCAAGATGTTCGTGATACACTAGAAGATGTCCGTGATACACTAGCAAGATGTCGGTGATACACTAGCAAGATGTCCGTAATACACTAGCAAGGTGTCCGTGATACACTAGCAAGGTGTCTGTGATACACTGGCAAAGTGTCCGTGATACACTAGCAAGGTGTCCGTGATACACTAGCAAGGTGTCTCCGTGATACACTGGCAAGGTGTCCGTGATACACTAGCAAGGTGTCCGTGATACACTGGCAAGGTGTCCGTGATACACTGGCAAGGTGTCCGTGATACACTGGCAAGGTGTCCGTGATACACTAGCAAGGTGTCCGTGATACACTGGCAAGGTGTCCGTGATACACTAGCAAGGTGTCCGTGATACACAGCAAGGTGTCCGTGACACACTAGAAGATGTCCGTGATACACTAGCAAGATGTCCGTGATACACTAGTAAGATGTCCGTAATACATAGCAAGATGTCCGTGATACACTAGCAAGATGTCCGTGATACACTAGCAAGGTGTCCGTGATACACTAGCAAGGTCCGTGATACACTGGCAAGGTGTCCGTGATACACTGGCAAGGTGTCCGTGATACACTAGCAAGGTGTCCGTGATACACTGGCAGGGTGTCCGTGATACACTAGCAAGGTGTCCGTGATACACTAGCAAGGTGTCCGTGACACACTAGCAAGATGTCCATGATACACTAGCAAGATGTCCGTGATACACTAGAAAGATGTCCGTAATACACTAGCAAGATGTCCGTGATACACTAGCAAGGTGTCCGTGATACACTAGCAAGTGTCCGTGATACACTGGCAATGTCCGTGATACACTGGCAAGGTGTCCGTGATACACTAGCAAGGTGTCCGTGATACACTGGCAGGGTGTCCGTGATACACTAGCAAGGTGTCCGTGATACACAGCAAGTGTCCGTGAACACTAGCAAGATGTCCGTGATACACTAGCAAGATGTCCGTGATACACTAGTAAGATGTCCGTAATACACTAGCAAGATGTCCGTGATACACTAGCAAGATGTCCGTGATACACTAGCAAGTTGTCCGTGATACACTAGCAAGATGTCCGTAATACACTAGCAAGATGTCGGTGATACACTAGCAAGATGTCCGTAATACACTAGCAAGGTGTCCGTGATACACTAGCAAGGTGTCTGTGATACACTGGCAAAGTGTCCGTGATACACTAGCAAGGTGTCCGTGATACACTAGCAAGGTGTCTCCGTGATACACTAGCAAGGTGTCCGTGATACACTAGCAAGGTGTCCGTGATACACTGACAAGGTGTCCGTGATACACTAGCAAGGTGTCCGTGATACCTGCAGGTGTCTCCGTGATACACTGGCAAGGTGTCCGTGATACACTAGCAAGGTGTCCGTGATACACTGGCAAGGTGTCCGTGATACACTGGCAAGGTGTCCGTGATACACTGGCAAGGTGTCCGTTATACACTGGCAAGGTGTCCGTGATACACTGGCAAGGTGTCCGTGATACACTGGCAAGGTGTCCGTGACACTAGCAAGGTGTCCGTGATACACTGGCAAGGTGTCCGTCAGCAAGGTGTCCGTGATACACTGGCAAGGTGTCCGTGATACACTGGCAAGGTGTCCGTGATACACTGGCAAGGTGTCCGTGATACACTGGCAAGGTGTCCGTGATACACTGGCAAGGTGTCCGTGATACACTGGCAAGGTGTCCGTGATACACTGAGACGTGATACTCAGTGATACACTAGCAAGGTGTCCGTGATACACTGGCAAGGTGTCCGTGATACACTGGCAAGGTGTCCGTGATACACTAGCGAGATGTCCGTGACACACTAACAAGTTGTCCGTGATACACTAGCAAGATGTCCGTGATACACTAGCAAGATGTCCGTGATACACTAGCGACATGTCCGTGATACACTAGCAAGATGTCCGTGATACACTAGCAAGATGTCCGTGATACACTAGCGAGATGTCCGTGATACACTAGCAAGATGTCCGTGATACACTAGCAAGATGTCCGTGATAGACTGGCAAGATGTGCGTGATACACTAGAAAGGTGTCCGTGATACACTAGCAAGGTGTCCGTGATACACTAGCAAGATGTGCGTGATACACTAGCAACATGTCCGTGATACACTAGCAAGATGTTCGTGATACACTAGCAAGATGTCCGTGATACACTAGCAAGATGTCCGTGATACACTAGCAAGATGTCCGTGATACGCTAGCAAGTTGTCCGTGATACACTAGCAGGGTGTCCGTGATACACTGGCAAGGTGTCCGTGATACACTAGCAAGGTGTTTGTGATACACTAGCAAGGTGTCTCCGTGATACACTGGCAAGGTGTCCGTGATACACTAGCAAGGTGTCCGTGATACACTAGCAAGTGTCCGTGATACACTTGCAAGGTGTCCGTGATACACTGGCAAGGTGTCCGTGATACACTAGCAAGGTGTCCGTGATACACTGGCAGGGTGTCCGTGATACACTAGCAAGGTGTCCGTGATACACTAGCAAGGTGTCCGTGACACACTAGCAAGATGTCCGTGATACACTAGCAAGATGTCCGTGATACACTAGTAAGATGTCCGTAATACACTAGCAAGATGTCCGTGATACACTAGCAAGATGTCCGTGATACACTAGCAAGGTGTCCGTGATACACTAGCAAGTGTCCGTGATACACTGGCAAGGTGTCCGTGATACACTGGCAAGGTGTCCGTGATACACTAGCAAGGTGTCCGTGATACACTGGCAGGGTGTCCGTGATACACTAGCAAGGTGTCCGTGATACACTAGCAAGGTGTCCGTGACACACTAGCAAGATGTCCATGATACACTAGCAAGATGTCCGTGATACACTAGTAAGATGTCCGTAATACACTAGCAAGATGTCCGTGATACACTAGCAAGGTGTCCGTGATACACTAGCAAGTGTCCGTGATACACTGGCAAGGTGTCCGTGATACACTGGCAAGGTGTCCGTGATACACTAGCAAGGTGTCCGTGATACACTGGCAGGGTGTCCGTGATACACTAGCAAGGTGTCCGTGATACACTAGCAAGGTGTCCGTGACACACTAGCAAGATGTCCGTGATACACTAGCAAGATGTCCGTGATACACTAGTAAGATGTCCGTAATACACTAGCAAGATGTCCGTGATACACTACAAGTGTCCGTGATACACTAGCAAGGTGTCCGTGATACACTAGCAAGGTGTCCGTGATACACTAGCAAGGTGTCCGTGATACACTAGCAAGGTGTCCGTGATACACTAGCAAGTGTCCGTGATACACTAGCAAGGTGTCCGTGATACACTAGCAAGGTGTCCGTGATACACTAGCAAGGTGTCCGTGATACACTAGCAAGGTGTCCGTGATACACTAGCAAGGTGTCCGTGATACACTAGCAAGATGTCCGTGATACACTAGCAAGATGTCCGTGATACACTAGCAAGATGTCCGTGATACACTAGAAGATGTCCGATACTGAGGTCCGGAACACTAGCAAGATGTCCGTGATACACTAGCAAGGTGTCCGTGATACACTAGCAAGATGTCCGTGATACACTAGCAAGATGTCCGTGATACACTAGCAAGATGTCCGTGATACACTAGCAAGGTGTCCGTGATACACTAGCAAGGTGTCCGTGATACACTAGCAATGTGTCCGTGATACACTAGCAATGTGTCCGTGATACACTAGCAAGGTGTCCGTGATACACTAGCAAGGTGTCCGTGATACACTAGCAAGGTGTCCGTGATACACTAGCAATGTGTCCGTGATACACTAGCAAGTGTCCATGATACACTAGCGATACATAAGTTGTGGAGTAAATATTCCGATGAAGAAATTAGACACAAATTCTACATCTGTTTCTTTATCTCGTCACTATTATATACCACACACGTATACCACACATGTATACCACACACGTATACCACACACGTATACACACATGTATACCACACACGTATACCACACATGTATACCACACACGTATACCACACATGTATACCATACATCTATACCACACATGTATACCACACACGCATACCACACATGTATACCATACATGTATACCATACATGTATAACATACATGTATACCATACATGCATACCATACATGTATACATGTATACCATACATGTATACTATACATGTATATATATTCGAATATACCATAAGATAGGGAAAGTGTTATTGAGGTCAAAGGGAAAAGCTCGGTGCCTCCAATTCCTTGGATTAGGAGCCCGTCACCAGCATCACAGACTCCCTCTGGAAAGTTGTAAGTGTGGAAAGACGTTTACGTTATCAGTATACCTGTGATAACACAACTGATACTGTGTTATCAGTATACCTGTGATAACACCACTGATACTGTGTTATCAGTATACCTGTGATAACACCACTGATACTGTGTTATCAGTATACCTGTGATAACACCACTGATACTGTGTTATCAGTATACCTGTGATAACACCACTGATACTGTGTTATCAGTATACCTGTGATAACACCACTGATACTGTGCTATCAGTATACCTGTGATAACACCACTGATACTGTTGTACTCACCTATTTGTACTCACCTATTTGTGGTTGCAGGGGTCGAGTCATAGCTCCTGGCCCCGCCTCTTCACTGATTGCTACTAGGTCCTCTCTCTCCCTGCTCCATGAGCTTTATCAAACCTAGTCTTAAAACTATGTATGGTTCCTGCCTCCACTATGTCGCTTTCTAAGCTATTCCACTTCCTGACAACTCTATGACTGAAGAAATACTTCCTAACATCCCTTTGACTCATAGGAGTCTTCAACTTCCAATTATGACCCCTTGTTTCTGTGTCCCCTCTCTGGAACATCTTGTCTCTGTCCACCTTATCTATTCCTCGCAGTATTTTATATGTCGTTATCATGTCTCCCCTAACCCTCCTGTCCTCTAGTGTCGTCAGGCCGATTTCCCTTAACCTTTCTTCGTAGGACAATCCCCTTAGCTCTGGGACTAGTCTTGTTGCAAACCTTTGCACTTTCTCTAATTTCTTGACGTGCTTGACCAGGTGTGGGTTCCAAACCGGTGCTGCATACTCCAGTATGGGCCTGACGTATATGGTATACAGAGTCTTGAATGATTCCTTAGTGAGGTATTGGAACGCTATTCTTAGGTTTGCCAGCCGCCCGTATGCTGCAGCAGTTATCTGATTGATGTGCCTCAGAGATGTGCTCGGTATTATACTCACCCCAAGATCTTTTCTTTGAGTGAGGCTTGCAGTCTTTGGCCACCTAGACTATACTCTGTCTGCGGTCTTCTTTGCCCTTCCCCGATATTCATGACTTTACATTTGGCAGGGTTAAATTCAAGGAGCCAGTTACTGGACCAGGCTTGCAGCCTGTCCAGGTCTCTTTGTAGTCCTGCCTGATCCTCGACTGATTTTATTCTTCTCATTAACTTCACATCATCTGCAAACAGGGACACTTCTGAGTCTATCCCTTCCGTTATGTCATTCACATATACCAAAAACAGTACAGGTCCTAGGACTGACCCTTGTGGAACTCCACTCGTCACAGGTGCCCACTCTGACATCTCGTCACGTACCATGACTCGTTGTTGCCTCCTGTCAGATATTCTCTGATCCATTGCAGTGTTTTCCTGTTACGTGTGCCTGATCCTTTAGCTTTTGAATTAACCTCTTGTGAGGAACTGTGTCGAACGCCTTCTTGCAGTCCAAAAAATGCAGTCTATCCACCCCTCTCTCGTGTCTTACTTCTGTTACCTTATCATAAAACTCCAGTAGGTTTGTGACACAGGATTTTCCTTCCTGAAACCGTGCTGGTTGTCGTTTATAAGCTTGTGTCTTTCTAGGTGCTCCACCACTCTCCTCCTGATGATCTTCTCCATGACTTTGCATACTATACACGTCAGTGACACAGGTCTGTAGTTTAATGCCTCGTGTCTGTCTCCTTTCTTAAAAATTGGGACTACATTTGCCATCTTCCACGCCTCAGGTAGTTGCCCAGTTTCAATGGATGTGTTGAAGATTTGTGTTAGTGGCACACACAACATCTCTGCTCCCTCTCTAAGGACCCACGGAGAAATGTTGTCCGGTCCCACCGCTTTTGAGGTATCGAGTTCACATAGCAGCTTCTTCACCTCCTCCTCGGTTGTGTGTATTTCATCCAGCACTTGTTGGTATACCTCCCTATTCTGAATTCCTGGAGTCCTACCTGTCTCCTGTGTAAATACTTCTTTAAATCTCATGTTGAGCTCCTCACATACCTCTTGGTCGTTTATTGTGAACTCCCCACCTTCCTTTCTCAGCCTGATTACCTGGTCCTTGACTGTTGTTTTCCTCCTGATGTGGCTATACAACAGCTTCGGGTCAGACTTGACTTTTGATGCTATATCATTTTCATATTGTCGCTGAGCCTCCCTTCTTACCTGTGCATATTCGTTTCTGGCTCTTCGGCTAATCTCTTTATTTTCCTGGGTCCTTTGTCTTCTGTACTTTTTCCATTCTCTATTACACTTACTTTTTGCCTCCCTACACCTCTGGGTGAACCAAGGACTCGTTCTGGTCTTCCCATTACTTCTGTTTCCCTTGGGGACAAACCTCTCCTCTGCCTCTTTGCATTTGGTTGTCACATATTCCATCATTTCTTTTACTGGTTTTCCTGCCAATTCTCTCTCCCACTGAACGTCTTGTAGGAAGTTCCTCATGCCTGTGTAGTCCCCCTTTTGTAGTTTCGTTTCTCCCTTCCTATTCCTGCTCCCTCTCCACTTGTAGCTCAACTATATAATCAAAACACAGAACCAAATGATCACTAGCTCCAAGGGGCCTTTCATACGTGATATCCTCGATGTCCGAACTACTCAAGGTGAATACTAGGTCCAGTCTTGCTGGATCATCCCCACCTCTCTCTCTGGTAGTGTCTCTAACATGTTGATGCATGAGGTTTTCCAGTACCACATCCATCATCTTGGCTCTCCATGATTCAGGACCCCCATGGGGCTCTAGGTTTTCCCAATCAATCTCTTTGTGATTGAAATCACCCATAACTAGTAACTTTGCTCTCCCCATGTGGGCTCTTCTGGCTACCTCGGCTAGTGTGTCTACCATTGCTCTGTTGCTCTCGTCGTATTCTTCTCTTGGCCTCCTGCAGTTCTGTGGCGGGTTGTACATTACAGCAATTATCACCTTATGGCCCTCAGACTGAATTGTTCCTACTATGTAGTCCCTTTCACCCATTCCATCCATTCCTTCCACTTCCTCAAATCCCCACCTGTTCTTAATGAGCAGTGCAACTCCTCCTCCCCCTCTGCTCCCTCTATCTTTCCTGAGGATTTGATATCCGGGTGGGAAGATTGCATCTGTTATCATCCTGGTGAGTTTCGTTTCTGTGAGTGCTATTATGTCTGGGGATGTCTCCTTTATTCTTTCATGCCACTCCTCACATTTATTTGTTATACCATCTGCATTTGTATACCAAACCTTTAACTTCTTTTCTAAAACCGTAGTCTGGGGGTATGTTGGGGTTGGGAAAGTGGGAGATCTGATGGGGAACTATGGGTGGTTGGTGTGAAGGTGGAGTTTGTACTGAGGTGGGTGGAATCATTGGGTATGGCATGTGTGTTTTGGGTTAGGTTGTTTGGTTGCATTGGGGTTGTCCAGGTTGGGGAACATCTGAAGGTGGTTGTATTAGAGCTTCCTCCTGAGTCTGGGTTCTCCTGTCCATCTCTCTTTCCTCCTTTTGTCTCTGTACCCTCTCTTTCAGTTTCTGTCTTTCTTCCCGTGTTCTGTCGCGGTCGAGATACACCCTCCGGTACTCTGACATATCCCTTAGTCTTGCTTTCTCCTGCAGGATCCTGTTTCGAGTCAATTCTGCTTTGAAAATTACTTTGACTGGCGGATTCTTCCTCTTGCAAATCCCCCTATTCTCAGAAAATTTGCCAGCTGGGTCATGTCATCTTCTCCTATTGCTTTCATGATGTTTTCAATCGCATTTTTCTCCCCTTGTCTTCTTGCTTCGTAAGTTTCCCCTTCAGCTTCATGGAGCCCATAAACAAAGACTGATCTCTCTCTGCCTATCCTGTGGTATCAGTATACCTGTGATAACACCACTGATACTGTGTTATCAGTATATCTGTGATAACACCACTGATACTGTGTTATCAGTATATATGTGATAACACCACTGATACTGTGGTATCGGTATACCTGTGATAACACCACTGATACTGTGGTATCAGTATACCTGTGATAACACCACTGATACTGTGTTATCAGTATACCTGTGATAACACCACTGATACTGTGTTATCAGTATATCTGTGATAACACCACTGATACTGTGTTATCAGTATATCTGTGATAACACCACTGATACTGTGTTATCAGTATACCTGTGATATTACCACTGATACTGTGTTATCAGTATACCTGTGATATTACCACTGATACTGTGTTATCAGTATACCTGTGATAACACCACTGATACTGTGGTATCAGTATACTTGTGATAACACCACTGATACTGTGTTATCAGTATACCTGTGATAACACCACTGATACTGTGTTATCAGTATACCTGTGATAACACCACTGATACTGTGTTATCAGTATACCTGTGATAACACCACTGATACTGTGTTATCAGTATACCTGTGATAACACCACTGATACTGTGTTATCAGTATATCTGTGATAACACCACTGATACTGTGTTATCAGTATATCTGTGATAACACCATTGATACTGTGTTATCAGTATACCTGTGATAACACCACTGATACCGTGTTATCAATATACTTGTGATAACACTGTTCTATCAGTATACCTGTGATAACACTATGTTATCAGTATACCTGTGATAACACCGTGTTATCAGTATACCTGTGAAAACACCATGTTATCAGTATACCTATGATAACACCGTGTTATCAGTATACCTGTGATAACACCACTGTTGACGTGTTATCATCAGTATACCTGAGATAACACTATTGTCGAGGTGTTATCAATATATCTCTAACAACACTTGTAATAACATCGGTAAGAACTATAACTAACAACACTGGACCAAGAGCTATATCTAACAACACATAAACTGACTTGTTACAGCAATTATAAGAATTAATTTCATGGTTCCCCACGAATAATTTAAATTTGAAATTAAAGTTAACTTTGCTAAACTCAATTTTAACATTGGATAGAAAACCTCTTAATCTGTATATGCATAAAGTGGAAACAATCCAAAACACAAGTTACAGTAATTAATCTATACATTATTTTAGAGAAATTATATGAAAATAACAGCTTGACTAGTTCAGTAATGGAATACAACCAGAGCAAAGCACTGGCATGTGTCTACATAATTTATAAATCATGGTACATCCAGTAAAATTACCACTACACATCACATCGTCCCACTGTCTGATTCCTCGTTTATGCAGCTTGTTAATATTGTATGGAATATTAGACAGTATATCTGATCTAAAGTCTGTTAGTGCAGCCAACTGATTACTCAGAAAGTTAAAAGTTCCTTCATGTTAACAGCACTCCTCGGAAGTTCCTTCATGTTAACAGCACTACTCGGAAGTTCCTTCTTGTTAACAGCACTCCTCGGAAGTTCCTTCTTGTTAACAGCACTCCTCGGAAGTTCCTTCATGTTAACAGCACCCCGGAAGTTCCTTCTTGTTAACAGCACTCTCGGAAGTTCCTTCTTGTTAACAGCACTCCTCGGAAGTTCCTTCTTGTTAACAGCACTCCTCGGAAGTTCCTTCTTGTTAACAGCACTCCTCGAAAGGTCTGCAAGATGACACAATATTTGTGCCAATTACCCTGGAAAGTCCTTCCACTCTTGCTTCTTGTGACAGCCTTGAGGCTGTTTGGGAGATGCTGGTCTCAAAACATTTATTTGCTTTACAGGTGTAGTTGAGCTTCGACGTTGGGAATGAATACTTTGGAGCAATAATAATTTAATGTCTTCACAATTGGATCGGGTCTTAGCATATTCACAGCTGCTGCTTCATCCAGTATGATAACATCATAGTCTGGTGGTTCAGTTGGTGCCTCATGACACTGAAGCAGATAAGACTAGCATGGTTCTCGTCTTACCACCTGTTCACAAGGTTAGAGGATAGGGCCGGTTCTCATAACGAAAACAGTCCATGATGTTCCTATATCTAGTCTGACAGAACCAACGACAGGGTAGACAAAGGCATTTTTTATGGTTTTTTTTTTTTTTTTTTTTTTATTTAAAAACACATATATACATAACAATCCAATAAATGCCCAAAAGTAAATCAGGCTCATATAAACAAAAACAAGCAAACAGAACAGGAATAAACACATCTGTCTATATATCCTATAATAAGAACCCGTGCCAAAAGCACAAACAAAAAATGTCCATCCTACTACCCATCCTAGCTAAGTTTTTCTATACAATAACATAACACACTGTCAATGAAACTGAACATACATTGTCTCAAAAACACCACAAAATTAAACCGTTGGTTACATATCTTACTATTTCCCTACCACAAACCGCAGTACATAGGCATGAAAGAAAATAAAACCCTAAACTTTCTGCCTATAAAACAGGTGTTGCACAATAACACAAAAAACAACTGACCCCCGAAACAAGGGTCACACCACAACATCATCTTAAATAAGAAATACATTAACATCAAGCCATCACTACCGTAGACAACACTTTCTACAACACAACGTCACATTCCCACACCGGAGAATAAGACCACACAAAACACATTTGTGTTGCATACATATACAAACACTCTAGAACAAAACACAAAAATATGCAGAAGCTGCTCATAATGTATAATTCAAACAAAAAATAGGGAACACATACAGAATACAGTACTAAAAACGTTAAACTTAAGAAAAACATAGCAAAACATCAACTTTATCCTACATGAATTGCCACAGATACCTGGGCCAACTTCACCCAAGACACCTGCACACGTCGGTTGTCTAACACCTAATACCTCCTAACCTCCAACCTGCCACATAAATGCAAACTGCCAGCACATCACCACCGACAAACCCTACTACTTTAACTTTAGATTACACTACTACATCCTAGAGGAAAACCCCATGCGTCCATGACCCCTATGACCCCCAACCAACATCACTCCAAGTCTGAGTCAACACACACACCTGAAAATTACCTACAACCCCATAAACCCCGAAACGTCCAAAATCGGACCTTTTTTATGTTTGGAGACTTTTCTGTTCGCATATTTCATGTCTACCATCTAGGTCTACCACATAGGCTTTCTCAACTAACTGATGGCGCTCCAAAACGTTTTTCTTATTCTCAGCAAAATTTGTGAATAAAACCCTCTCCCATTCTCTCATTTGCTCTCATTTTACACTCCCTCAAAACTCTTTGAACCTCTCCTTTACCCTCGAAATACTCCGCCCTGAGTATAACACTTCTGATTTGTAAAAACTCTCATATCCTAAGTTCTCCTCCCCATTGCGACTCTACCTCATCATTCCACCAATAACTTCGCTGCTTTCCAGCAACCACCCTCCAATATCCTCAAACTTTTCCTGCACACTCAAGCACTTCATTCTTCAATCTACCCCATGCCTCTTCAACCTGCTCCTCATTGACTGTACTAACCCTAGCCCACCTTTCTCCCACTTGTTGCTTATATCTTACAGTGTCTCCCTTTACGAAGCTTCACTTACTCACTGATGGCAGTCTCTTTGTACTCTATGTATCCATTACTCTCACTTTAGCTACCATTAAATAATGATCTGATATATCTGTCGTTCAGAAGTCTTACCATCATCCTTTATTTCGGAATATATTCTAACAAACAGCTGTCATTAACGCTATATATTATATCTCGTGTACTTATTATCTTTTTCTTAAAATACATATTATCTATTAACAAACCTCTTTTTATAGTTAGTTTAATATCTTCATTATGCACCCCATACCCATCCTGTGGGAGGTAGTCAAAAAGATTACAAAGGTACATAATGGGTCCAGGGACTGGACTCCACAAGTTACAAAGGTAATGAACTATTCACACGTCTACACCCGATCACAACTGCAATACATAGACGAATTAGAGGAATCCATTATCATTTACCCCTGACACCCCAAACTTTCTACTCTCTCTCTCTCTCTCTCTCTCTCTCTCTCTCTCTCTCTCTCTCTCTCTCTCTCTCTCTCTCTCTCTCTCTCTCTCTCTCTCTCTCTCTCTCTCTCTCTCTCTCTCTCTCTCTCTCTCTCTCTTCTCTCTCTCTCTCTC